>JAHSUZ010000013.1:417500-720578 GCA_021527575.1 Ensete glaucum | reverse complement strand
CTTGAACATGCTTCATTATTTTAGTTCCCATGTGTTGTTTTAAGTTTGTTTCTAAATTGCATTTTGAGCCTAGTCCTGCTTAGCATGATTGAGCTGAGGTTATCTGTAGGCTCAGCTTGGGATTAATCTTGAGCCTGGTATTACAGATTATCAAAATCCATTCCAAACTAAATCAAGCCTTGAATTAAGACAAGCTTGAGCTTCTTGTGGTTCTGACCTGGAAACGTGAAGCTATTCTTCCTTGTACTGGTCTTTTGGATCATCTCTTTTTATTTTACCCTCTTTGGAATCAGTTCTAATTTCTTTTCTTTTACTATTTGTGTGCTTAGTGGTCCTTTTGTTATTGCCAACCATGGGCTCATGCTTTCCATTTCAAGTCTGAGTCTGAAGTAAAATGAACTTATAAAATTTTTTTAAGTTGTTTGTTTGATGACTATGCAACACAATATAAATATTAAATGGATTTAATTTAGTTCATTGGAGTTTGTTTTCTTAGTTTTGCAATTTTTGTGGGAATCAATATGTTGTATATAGATTGACAACATGATTTATACAATCTCTTTTTAATGGATTATATACCATGTTGAGGGTGTTCTATTACACCTTGGCATGTTTGGTACCAACCAGTAAGTACCAAAACATGCAGTTATCACATATCTCACAAAATGCCAATCCTTGGTTTTGACTACTAAATTTAGTGTTTCAATTTTCAAATTACAAAAGTGCAAACATAATTATTTTTATCCAAGTTTGGTGTAGCCTCTAGTTAAAGCTATGATATTGGCAGCATAGCTTTGTCAGTTGCAGATCCATGTATGGTTTAAAGAGCCATGCCAAGTTAACGCAGGTCATATGTAGTCAATTTTGGCCTTTTCTTGGTTGGTGCATGGCATGTTTGCCATGCCAAACCATATTGTGGTGAATAACATACCTAATTTTCTGCCCCCTTCATTACATCCCTTCTCTTCTATCTTTTGGCTGAGTTGTGCCATACAAGGCATGCAGTACACCAAAAAAATATTGTTAAAAATTTAAATAATTACTCAAAAAATAAGAATTATCCATGTTTTACAAGAATCAAAAAATGTGAGAACAGTTTAATCCCTTACATATATTTTACTGTACAGTATTAAATTGGCTTTTTAGTTCCTTTAATTTATGCTTCGGCATAAGGAATATATGATTTTAGATGTGTATATTAGTTTCTTTGAAGTCATAAATAATTTTTGGTTTTTCTTTAGATTTTTCTCTGCCAAATTATATTATTTTGGAATTCTGAGTACTTCATAGTCCTATATACCAGTGCAGACATGTTGTACAGTTAATGTCAATTTGTTAAGTGTTTCTGGGCTATAGTATGTGATGACTCTCTACATCATACAGTTAAATGTGTGACTTTGCAGATTGCCACCAAATTAATCTTAATGTCACTATCTCTTTTGCTCAAAGTCATCTTCAGTTTTGCAGTCTTATGCCATTGATGGGTATTCATGCTACTCTTTTGGGTTTATCTATTCTTGCCACCTCATTCAGTTCTATTTTGTTGTACCTTAAAGTTCAAAACAATGTTCGCCAAATCGTATCGTATCGATATATCGAGGTCAGTTCGATATGGTATGGTATGTTGGTATTGAGTGATATGCCTAGGCGTATCTCTCGGTATATATATATATATATACCGATCGATAAGAAGTGAGAAAGAAAGAAATGCGAGTGAGAAAGACCGAGTGAGAAAGAGAGAAATGAGACTGAGAAAGAAAGAGAAAAAGCAAGAATGACCGAGTGTGTGAGTGGGTAGAAGAGGCATCCAAAATGGGGGTTCGTTAGCCCCTAAAAGTGAACCAACGGTTAAATTTGGGTCAAATTTGACCATTGGCTAATGGTGCCGGTGGAAATTGGAGGTTACAGATTGGTACCAGTCAAAATTGAACCCCTTCTCTTCTTCGGCCTGCCTTCCTCATGCCTTCTTGCTTCAATGAGATCTGTTAGTGGAAACTCAAGGTGGTGACATGATGTGCATTAACTTCGAAGCTGACAGGATAGTTTTAATTAGGTTATGTTCTGCATCAGCTCTAAACCATGTTATGCCTGAAAGGTAGGATTGGGTTCGGTTTGCAGTGAAATGCTTCAAGAACCATGAAACCAAGTTGGTTTGACCATTGAACCAACCACCTAGTTTGGTACCAAAGATCTCCTTTGTAGGGCTTCTTAATGCAATATGAAATAAGATGTGAAGGGCCAAGTGCATGGTATATCTGGATAATTAGATCTGTTTTACTCACTTCCTTTTTTTTTCTTTAAATACTCTTGTCTCTAATTAGTATAATATTGTTGATGAAGCTTCTTGAGGTGATAATTTCAATTTTTTTTTGTTTTCATAACAATTTGCTTATTTCTCTGTGCAACTGACATCATATTTTTGTTTGTATTTGTTGCTGGTTCCTTCTTTGATATATATTATGCACTTTAGTAATTCAAGGGCTGGAAGTCTGTAAGAGCCAATTGCTGCTGTCTTACTGAACGATGAGTTGCAACGTGTTAGAGCTTTAGTGATCAAGGCAGAGGAAGATGTGCTGTCAAGATTAGCTGATAAGGTTTGTAGAAGCTTATTGGATTTTCTTTCTTTTCAAGTTACTTAAATTGAATCGTGCTTTTATGCTTTCCATAGATGCTAGCAGAAATTGATGAATGACATCCTGAATTTTCTGCAAATGATAGTAAGGCTGGAGGTCATAGGTTTATGAAACTTTCCCACATCTCTTATTGAATTTGAGTAAAAATGTTGTGTTTTTGTATTATATTCTTGATCCTAGCATCATACTACAACGTGTTTACGTATTTAAATGTATAAGATGTTGAATTTTTTGCATAATTGATTGACAGTTTTGCATAGGGATAAGTGTACCCATATATGTGTTGATATATTAAAATAAAAAAATAATATAATAAATCAAAATAATATATATCCTAGATTGTACAGTGTAGACTCAGTACTAGATATATCATCTACTTTATCTGATATATGTATCAATATAATATTGAACTGATATTATATTGATACATATCATATTGGATAATATCATAAACCTTGATATAGGTACATCTTAAATATATTTTACTTTATTTTTCGGTATTTTTTCCATAATTCTTATATAATGATCATAGGATTTCTTTTTCTAGAGATCTATGTAGCACATAGAACTAACTATGTTGCTTATATTATTACAGAGTCAAAGTTCTCATGGTCCATTCAAAATATGCTATTATGTATCATCTGTGTCATTAGTTCTCATTAGTGAAGAACAGAAATGTATTGATGACAAAGACAGTTAGACCTCGTTTCTTTATCACTGTTATTTCTTACTAGCATTTGTGATTATTTCATATATGTACTCATAGGTTACGTGACACCATCGTGTAAAGATAAAATTATTCAAAAATAAATCATTCTATAGTTATTTTAGATATTTTTTAATATATAAATTATTCAAAAATAAAACTGTCTACATGGTACAAGATTAGATGGGTTTTTAGGGTAATATCTAAGGTCGATCACAATTTTATTCCATGATAATGTCACGTGGATACTTATGATCATGACAAACTATCATGTGGATACTTAGACCCTTTATTATGTGATCGTTTAGAATTTACGATGTCTATCTTTATGTTTGGTATTGCACATCAATTGTTTTGCTAAAATATCTACATGTGGGATCCTGAGTTAAATACTTCTTTTAACACATCTTCTCTTTTGTAAATCCTTGAGAGGCTATGGGGAGGCAAACTCTTTATGAACTGACATATGATGGTGCCACATGATTCAAGTACATCCAACTAAGTATCTGACAAATCATATCAAAATGGGTAATCACACTTAAATACACTTAGTATGCAAAGATGAGGACCTAGAGGAATTACTTAAAAGCAACCAACACATATGATCATTTGAGGTAAATGAGTATAGAGATATAGAAGAAGGAGTCACATAGAGGAATGGGCATATGAGATTAGCATTCAAAAGATTAACAACTTCATTTATAATTTTTTTATTTTTGAATTCAAATTGTTGTCTTTAAAACACTAATATTTTTTATTAAAAAATTACATCATCGTAGTAGGTCCAAAAGTGATGGAAAATCTTCTCCACCCAAAACTTAGGTCTATTATAAAGTATTAAATTACTCTGAAAATAAATATATGATAAGAACATATCAACAATCACATATGTTGATAGGAGCATCCGAAAAATCTTAAAAATAATCCTTAATATTCATAAAATATATAAAAATCTTGATAATTTAATATAAAATATATGGATTTATTATAAAGCTCATGTATCAAAAAATTAATGATAATTTTTATGCAGTAAATAAAATTATGCATTAGTCAATGTAACATATACATAATAGTTAAATAAAAAATGTATACATCATGTCCAATGGTATAATCTCCCAATAACAGATAGAGAGGCACACTTTATAGAATGAATTTTTCCTAATACCATATAATAAGAACTTATATCACACTCATAACACTCATAACATTGAAGTGAGAATACGTTCCTTCCAATAATGGATGGAGTAACTATCTAACCATTACATTTAATGACTCACTAATCCCCAAAGGGAATCGCCCTATCTACCCTTGGTAGTGATATACAAATAATCATGAACACTCATTTACATTTAATCATTCATGCATTCAAGAAATAGTATGATAAAATATTTTGAGGGATCATATTTGATATATTATAATCTACTAAAGTATATTCGTTGGTGGCTTCGTATTATAATAGGCCCATAGCTATCTTCATATATTATACTTCTAATCAAGGTTCATCGTACTGATTCGTACCGGTGTAATAGTACTCGATACCGAGCAGTACACATAGTGCATACCGCTTGGTATAATATAATATAATATAATATAATATAATATATTAATAATATAATATAAATATAATATATGTTAAAGAAAAAATAAAAAGGAGGTGATGTCGCCTCGTTCCTTCTCCCTGCGCAAGGAGATGAAACGAAAAAACAAAAAGGAGGTGACTGATACGTACTACACGGTACGAGGGATTACTGCTCAATAAGGCAATCCTTGCTTCTACTATTAACCACTAGTATAGTCACATACTATATAGTAACAAATAGTATAAGACATCAATTTTAAATGACGTATTTAGATAAAATTTTTAAGTTTATCAAATCATAAAAATATGAGACATCAATTTTTAATAGCCCTCAACCAGAAGCCTAATTATAATAGCTTAATTGACTTAAACCAAACTTAATTCAATTAAAACCAGCCTCAAATCCTTATAAAACTAGTTTGAAATCATCCTAGACCGGTCTAATTTAGATTTGATTGATTTTAATTATATTAAGTAGGATTGAACTAGTTAAGTTGGTTTAGGATCATTCTAAATTGGCTTGAATCGATGAAACTTGCCTAATTTAATCAATTAACAAACTCAAACCAATAAAGTGAGAGAAAATTGGATTATGTTACATGGCGCTAGCTTAGAGCGAACTGACCCACCTGAGTCTTGGGTGGGTCATGTGCACCACACATGCCTATCTTAAATATTAGGTAAGATTGAGGTATAATGGGTTGGACGAAGGGGCGACAATGTATTTAATGCCAATCGTATAGTTGGGCGGGCCTAGCTTGGCTATATGGGTTGGATTAAGCCTTACCACTAAACTAGGCCACGCTTAGCTCGTGAGTTGGGTCGTGCTTGGCTATATGGGTTGGGTTATGCTTGACTATATTGGTTGGGTTGTGCTTGACGACATGAGCTGGATCGTGATTGGCCACATGAGCTGAGTCGTACTTGGTCACATAGATTGCGTTATGTCTCGCCATATTGACACGGACAACAATGTAAATAATGTGTTCGATGAAATGCTCATATTTGTCCATGTCCTTCGATTTGTGTACACACCTTGTACAACAAGTAGCGGGCTTGATGGCTTAGACTATTTTGGTTTGCTTTGTGGCCAATTTTGGCTTGTAAATATGAGTGTGTTTTGTAAGCACTTGTGGGGACTTCTGTCTGTAATAGACCATTATCCTTTGTGTATAACCTCTCTGAGTTTGTAATGCCCATATGTGTAATTTGTATCTGGTTTTATAAAGTGTTTGCTTGAGCAGTTGCTTGTGGATTCTATGGGAATTACTTCTTCTGGCCCGTTTTTTTTTTTGTAAGTCTAAGAGACTCTAGGAGATCTCGGGGAGGGTTGACCTTTGCGGACGGACATGCATGGGTGCCGCACGGCTTAGGCAAAATCAGCTAAGCCTGTGACAATGTGGTACCAGAGCGGGACAAGCACACGTAGAAACATTTGTCATACAAACGTGGGGGACCTAGCTGGGCTATGTGGAGGATAGCTTGCACGCGCAACCGTTTAGGGGAAAACGGACATTGAGATGTAAGGAAAGAAGTCGCTCAGAGGAGCGGGCATTCAGGTTTGGCATTCAGAGGAATGACTAACCCCTTTGCGCGAGAGGCACCACGAGGACAAGCAAGCGAAGAAGAATATGTAGCACATAAAGATTGGGATGGTTGAGTTCGAGCTATAACTCGACGTTGGCAACCAAACTTGATGGTGCTCAAGGCAAAGCGGGGTGCTTGGTGAAAGATGAGACTGTGCAAAGTAGGAGGTGTTGTTTAATGACCAAAAGAGCTGTGTAAATCTCACAGAGGTGAGGGGAATTGCTAACTTGAAGGATTCGGTACTCATGCAAGGGTATATACACGGATGATGGAGTGTTCATGGCCATCCCAAGGCACGATCAGAACTCGGCGCTATGGAGCATCAGAACTTTCTCTTCGACATAGAAAGGATACGTCCGTATGCGATTGAAATGTGCAATAAGTTCAGCACATTGCTAGACCTTGAAGGGTGCAGTGGAGATTGGATTGGTGAAGGGTCGCAATTTAGCAAGTGCATTTGTGGGGCCAAAACAAGACACAAGTTGCTCAGCAAGACGGAGTAGTCCAAAGGGGATGGTGGTCTCCGAAACTTTTAGTGGGAAGTATGTAAAGAGTAAAGTTGCTCCAACAGGACAGATATCCAGGAGGAATAAGTCCTAGTTCTCTAGAGGGAGAATCATATGTAACGAACCACACATATTAAGGAAGAGTTTCTCAAGGTAATATCCCCATAAAGCTCAACGGACCGAGCGAGTGACGTGGAATCATCGCATGATCTTGAATGAGGTAATGCATTGGTGGATGCATTTCGAGATCAATTGGGGGAGCAATCCAAGGCAACATCATATGAAGGCACACCTAGAGTCGATACAGAAATCGAACTCAACGGGGGGCTGACCCGTGGAATGGTGGACACGCGGGCCGCTATCAATTCAATGCAAATCGAGGAGCGGAGCGACTTGGGTGGAACTTGGTGAAGTATCGAAGCCGCAAGAAGGGAGTCGACATAGAAGATAGCACATGGAGCGGAGGCACGAAGCTTTCCTTGGACAGAGGTCAAGGGCATGAACTCTTATAGAGGCAAGAGGTAAGAGTGGGATTATGTCGTTCCATGGGTTCTTCATTCTAATGGGATAGACTTATCTTGCATGGTGCCAAAGATGAAGGGATCTTCGAGGTACATGCAAGCTACCTCAGAGATGTATTTGACGGAGTAACTAAGGTGATTCAACTTGCGGAGGCAAAGTTGAGATCAGGAGACTTTAGCACGGGGCAAGAGGACGCAAAGGCGGGTACTCTTGAAGAATATGCCACAGTGTTGTCATTCGAGTTGTCAGGAACAAGTGGTGCATAGTAGAGATTGTGCTGGCAGGGGATAGAGGCCCAGGATCTAGATAATGGTGCACCAATTCTAGCGAAGTCAAGGGGACTTCATGAGCTACTAGGCGACGGACTGTCCTAGAGCTATGCTTCGTTCAGATGTGACCCAAGAGTGGGTGGACGAAGGTGAATTGTCAAGGGAGCGAACTAAAAATCGAAGATGGCGGAGGCCCTATGATGTGTTGGTAGAGGCCACACGTGGAGAAGTTGTAGTCCGAGTTCATCATATGAGAATCTATATGCAATGGAGATGTCACCAGGAGGCGACATGGTGCAGCAGATCATGGTGGAATAGTTCGTGGCAATGTAATGCAGGCGATCATGTCTCGTGAGGGACAAGATCATGCGGAGGTATGATCAGGAGCTACTAGGAGCTCCACTTTGGTGTACAACACAATAAGAAGAAGGGCTATGGATTTAAGGAGTGAATGCCATGGTACCGCAGAGGCGGGTCTTCGTGTGTGCATCAAAGCCTGCATTGGATGAAAGCCTTAGTCATCAGCATATGGGGGTTGTATACCACCGAGGAAGAAGTCCAAGTGTAAGTACCAGTGAGTCCCATGGAGGGGGACATGATCATGTGAATGATCAGGAGCTGCTGGGAGCTCCACTTCGGTGAACAATGCAACGGCAATAAGGGCTGTGGATTCAAGGGGTGAATGCTATGGTACCGTAGAGGCGGGTCTTCCGTATGTGCGTATCGAAGCTTGCATCAGATGAAAGCCTTGGTCATTAGCATATGAGGGCTGTGTACCATCGAGGGAGAAGTCAGATTGCAAGTACTAGTGAGTCCCATGGAGGGGACTTAATTATACAAAGGTATGATCAGAGCGGTTGGAGAGTTGGACTACTTCAGTGCTCACATTCGCTTAAGGGAGCCCGACAAGTCAGAGGACAAGGCCGAGTAAGTGAACGTTGCTACCAAGGAAGCTAAGGAGAACAGAATCGGCGCGAGCCCTGCAATAAGATGGCGGAGGCTATACATGAGAAGTTGCAGTCTGTCTTTCCATCGACTAGGGAGAATTGCTAGGAAGACACAGTGGTGTTGAAGCAGGTGGTCGAAAGGGGCGAGGAAGCGATGACAAGTCCAGTGGGGCTCAACTACCCAAAAGCAAAGAGTCGGTTAGAAAGGAGATGGACTTGGAGGAGCACCACAGTGACGTAGAGGCAGATCTACCGATCGCAAAGGAAGGGATGAAGATGCAAGGTAACGATAGTAGTGCTATGGGCTTGGCAGCACCATGGTACCGCAGAGGTAGGACTTCCGTGGAGTCATCGATCCTTTGCTCTCATGGAGGGAGAGCACTAGTCGTAAAAGGGGCCGAGGAGGTGGAGAATACAAAGGCAAACTCCAAGTACCAAGACATGGCGAAAGGGCAGAGGCCAAGGAACTTCATAAGACCGGTGTCGATGGACTTCTTATCAAGATAGTCGAAAGCGGGGAACTTCGGGTTGATGCAGGAGTGCTCGACCAAGGAATGAGGTAGGCAGTATACGATACTGTACCTTTCTACTCAGAGGAATAGGCGGCAAAGGTGATGGAGAAGACGATACAATCCCAGAGGCGACCAGATCTATCAAAGACTTACTCCAAGTTGGGGGACTCCAAGTTGGGGTAAACTTTTTGCTCTTTTCGAGCGAAACTTCTTACATTCCAGAAGTTCAATGGCAGTGTGAGCAAAGAGCGGGCGAATGTTAGTAACCAGCTCAATGCATGAAGTACAAACTCGAGGAGATAAGCGAAATCGAATAACCTTTGCCTTCTCAACTCAAGAGAATAGGCGAAATCGAGTACCCCAATTCTCTTAACTCGAGGAGGTGAGCGAAGCTAAGTAACCTTGCCTTCTCAACTACTAAGAGAATGGGTGAAGTCAAGTATCCCAGTTCTCTTACTTATCCAGCAGGGGAGCTCTACACAAGTTCAGTGACCCTTCAAAGAAAGCTTATGGAAGACAATAGTTGTCAAATCCTCACCATTGGTGATTAGTACTACTGAGAGTAGATTGTTCGCTTCATTTTCCAATTGAATACCAAGCGAAAGCGGGAGTGATGCGAACCTACTTGGAAGTAACAATTAAACGTGGCTGAAGGATCAATGGGCAAACATTATGGAGGAAGGACCTCAAAAACCTTAATGTCTGTGAGGTGATGCTCATCAAAGTTCCAACAAGCATCCATCCAGTTCAAGCAACATGAGTATACTGCGATACTGGCGCATAATAAAGCAGGTCTTTTCCTTCATCAGAAGGATCCGCGAGAACCAACAAGGATCAACACAACTCAACCAACCCCATACCAGATTCAGTCATTGGTGAGTTGAAGCAGCATAGTGGATCAGAGTTCGACTACTCAACAACAGCGGTGGAGAGCGATTGGAAGCCAAAGAGGCGTGTTGTAGCTAAATCAGAAGATTGAAGATTCAGCAAAATGTGAGGAGATGCAGTGTCTAACAGTGGCTTCGACGAGGACGTCGAAGGAATAAGTGGGGGAGAATATCACGAACAACAATGTAAACAAGGTGTTCAATGAAATGCTCATGTTTGTCCGTGTCCTTCGATTTGTGTACATACCTTATACGGCAAGTAGCAGGCTTGCAGTAGGCTTAGTAGCCCTATTTTGGTTTGCTTTGTGGCCAATTTTGGCTTGTAAATATGAGTGTGTTTTGTAAGCACTTGTGGGGACTTCGGTATGTAATGAAATATTATCCTTTGTGTGTAACCTCTCTGAGTTTGTCATGTCCATGGGTGTAATTTTTATCTGGATTTATAAAGTGTTTGTTTGAGCAGTTGCTTGTGGATCCTGTGAGAATTGCTTCTTCTAGCCTGTTTTCTCTTTTGTAGGTCTAAGGGACTCTAGGAGATCTCGGGGAGGGCTGACCTTTGCGGACGGACATGCATGGGTGCCGCACAACTTAGGCAAAATTAGCTAAGCCCGTGACAATATGGGTTACATCGTACTTGGCCACATGGATTAGATTGTATCTAGCCGCATGGGTTAGGTCATGCCTGACCACATGGGTTAGACCATACTTGATTACATAGGTTAGGTCGTGCTTAATCATATGGGCTAAGTTATACCTGGTCATATGGGCTAGGTTATGCTTGGTCACATCAACTAGACCGTATCTGACCATGTAGGTTGAGTTATGTTTGACCATATGGGTTGAACCATACTTGACCATATAGGCTAAGTTATGCATAACCATATGTGCTAGGTTATACCTAGCCACATGAGCTGGTCTGGTCAATCAACTTGACTCACATTAGACCCACAATATGACTTTTTTTATTAAATTAATTTAATATTTTTAATTATTAAAGAATAACTCGAATCCATGATTTAAATCATTTAGATTCATGGTCTAAAATTTAAAACTAATTAATTTATAAAAGTCATAATAATTCCTAAACATAGATATCTAATTAAATTATTAAAACTATTCTATTAATCCAAAAATAAAAATTTTAATAGTGAAATCAATCTTGAAACTTATTTATGCTTAAGAGACCATTATAAGTCAAATAATCATTATAACATCATAAATTAATTATTAGTATTTATTAATTATAAAATTTTAAAATTAAAATATTATTATGCATAATAAAATTTTAATAGTCCTAATATCAAAGATTTCAAAATATGAATAATAATTGGTTAGAAAAGATTAGAGGATCCTATCTCTCCTTTGGAATCCTCTCCTTATAAAAATTTTTTCTACTCGGCTAAGTGAGGAATGAAAGATTGAGAACCACCTATACATAAGAGAAGATAAACTCTCTCTGAAAACTAAATAATAAAAATATTATTTTGCCTTTACACACAAAGATAAAGTCATAATATTTTTTATGGTTCACATGCAAAAATAAAATTTGAAATATTTAGTTTCTAAGTATCACATCACTCATTATGAAAAAAATTAATTAATAAATTAATTAATTGATAAAAGTTTTAACTTATAGGGGGCTCATAGTAGGTTTGGTAGCCTCATTTAGGTTGGTATTTGTGATCATTTCATATCCATATACTTATGTTGTGGGTGATCATCGCTCAAAGATAAAATTACTTTAAAATAGGCCATATAAATAGTCATTTTGGGTGTTTTCCTAATATACAAAGTAGTAAAAAATATTGGTCATCTCAGCATCCTGGGGCTACCTTAATGGCACAAGGCTGGGTAAGCCTTAGGAGTAGTATTTAGCACTTATTCAATGTTTTATTTTGTAATAGTATTGTGGTCACTTGTGAAAACTTTTGACCACGACAGACTACTCTGACACTTTGTTGTATGATTATTAGAACTTGTGAAGTCTTTCTTTATCTTCTTTTCTAGAGATCCTTAAGATATTATGGGAGGCTTACTTTTTACAGGCAGATACACAAGGTTATTGTTATATGAATTAGAGAAATTCAATTAAGTCCATATGTTTTAATCTTGTTTGTCTTATAAGCTGCTGATTGGAATAGATCATTGCCAAGGTAAAAAAAAAGTACAGTTTAGCATGTGATGGAACCTCCTAACAGTTTGTATCAAGGTGCAACCACTTACAGTGCCATTTCATCTCTCTAGCTGGAATCGGAAACTGTATGGACCCAAGTCTTATCATCCTCTGCTACCTAGGTGGCATCTTAAGGACTTTTGTTCATATGGTTTAATCTTGTTTGCCTAAAAAGGATGTTGTTGATGCTACTGCTGTAATTCCATTCCAAAATATTACTTTTTTTCTACAATTGTTTCCTTGATATCTAGAAAATTCTGGATTCATATCTGGTGCGGACCAGGTCTTTTTTTTTTTAATATCGAATATGTCAACATCCGGCATGTTTATAGCAGCCCTTTTTAGTTCTTATTGATCCAATCCACTTGAATGTTTTTCACGATTGATTATAGTTCAATACTCTTTTAATATGTAGAAAATTAGAAGAAATTTATTGGGGGAAGCATATTGAAGGAAATGATAGAGATGCATGTCTTGCATGCATGAAACCCAAGGGGTAAGTTTTAAGATAATCTAATAACATAAAAAATTGTCCAATTTTGTTTGAGAACTCACATGATTCCTGACATATTTTATGAAATTTCTATGATATTACGTTTCTGAAATGGAAAAAAATCATCCTGTACATGTAGACTTGATGATTATGGAAAATACTAATGTGCTGGTTATCACTGGTCCAAATACAGGGGCTAAAACCTTTAGCTTGAAGACAGTTAGTCTAGCATCATGATGGCCAAAACAGGTTTACACATCCAAATTAATATCTTGCCTATTGTTTTTGTTGTCAGCAGGCATTTTGCAGCAGTCATTGTGTTTGTCCAAATGAAATTTAATATCTTAGATAACCAACAACCAATGTATTTCAATTTATTTACAAAATGCTTAATTTGTCTCCATTCATTTCATCACGTGATCATGTTTTTCCCATGTGGTTTCATTTCATCAGATTCCGGGTTGCTTATAATTTTAGATTTACAAAGTTCTGTACATTGGATTAGATATTCTGCAGCTCCATCCATCTGTAGTTTTTCCAAGTTGAGGGAATTAATGTGGTTTGTTCGTTTGCTATTTAAGTTGAAATTGCATGAAGTAAAATTTTCTGTATCAATTCTGACTTAACTAGTCATTCCCCTCTTGTACTCTGTCCGACTTCTGTTAAATTCTGTTCAGCTCATACATAGCCACGCATGGAGAGCCCATATATAGCTGAACCCACAATGGTGGCAAAAGTTTAGTGGTTAATGGTGCTGTTTTCTTTCATGAAAATAGACATTTAAATTAAGTGGATCATCATAATCATAATGTCCTATTTTGTACAGTTCTTGATCATGCCTTGCTGAAACTGATAATAGTGGAAATGAACAATCTAAATCGATAATTTTATCTTTATTATTTTTATAACTAAAGATGTTTAATTAGCATAGACTCTCTATGTTAGAGAATTATCATTATGTGTACAATAAATAGAAATATTACTCTCTATGCATGTGGTATGACAAAAAAATTGTTTAAAGGAAGATTAGGTCAGAAAAGGAAAGAATTGTCATTATGTATGAGGTATGGACCATAATTAAGCAGGCTCTGCTAATAGTCAGACTGTAATTATTATCTTGTTATTAAGTGTAATTAAAATACAATGTTATTTTCATCTCACAGTATCAGTGATATGCCTACATTAAATTAGAATTTTATAATTTTAACTACTTTATATACTAAATAGTTCTATTAATTTCAATATGCTAATCTGGCATCTAACATGTTCGTCTCTGAAATGCATAAATTCAGCTTCTGGGAGCAGAAACATTTTTTAATTTAATAAATTATCTTCATTGTTTGTTATATAATCATAAAATTATTGAAGAAAGGTTCTTTATATATTGATTAATTATTATTTTCTTTGTATTATGAAGTAATATATATCCTTAAATTTATTTGATATTTTTTATTTGATTCAAAATAATTTTATTTCAAGAAATCAAATGTCATTTTTTGTTTTTTTAAATTCAAACAGTAAACTTTTCTATATTGCAGGTCTCTATATGTTATGGTGTCAGAGTGGGTTAAAATTACTTGGTCTAATGTTATAGTATATAATCATGAATTATTGAACAAAGGTTCTTTATATATTGGTTAATTGTTTTCTTTTTGTTATGAAGCAATATATACTTAAATTATTTAAAATTTTCTATTTGATTCAAAATAATTTTGTTTAAAGAAATCATAGATCATTTTTTATTTTTTTAAATTCAAATAGTAAACTTTTATGTATTGTAGGTCTATATATTATAGTATCGAAGCGGGTTAAAATTTCTTATTATGATGTTATAGAATATAATCATGAAATTATTGAACAAAGGTTCTTTATATATTGGTTAATTATTGTTTCATTTTTGTTATGATGTAATATATATACATAAATTTATTTGACATTTATTATTTGATTCAAAATAATTTTGTTTCAAGAAATCATAGATCATTTTTTTTTAAAATTCAAACAGTAAACTTTTGTGTATTGTAGGTCTATATGTTATACCTTCCGAGTGGGTTAAAATTTCTTGGTCTAATGTTACAATATATAATCATGAAATTATTGAATAAAGGTTTTTTATATATTGGTTAATTATTGTTTTCTTTTTGTTATGAAACAATGTATATACTTAAATTTATTTGATATTTTCTATTTGATTCAAAATAATTTTGTTTCAAGAAATCACAGATCATTTTTTTTAACTAAAACAGTAAACTTTTGTATATTGCAGGTCTATATTTTATAGCATCGAAACGGGTTAAAATTCCTTAGTATGATGTTATAGTATATAATCATGAAATTATTGAACAAAGGTTGTTTATATAATGTTTTCTTTTTGTTATGAAGCAATATATATACTTAAATTTCATTGACATTTTCTATTTGATTCAAAATAAGTTTGTTTTAAGAAATCACAGATCATTTTTTTTTAATACAAACACTAAGCTTTTGTGTCTTGCAGGTTTATATGTTATAGCATCGGAGTGGGTTTAAATTCCTTGGTCTGATGTTATATTATATAATAATGAAATTATTGAAAAAAGGTTCTTTATATATTGGTTAATTATTGTTTCCTTTTTGTTATGAAGCAATATATATACTTAAACTTATTTGACATAAGTTTTCTATTGAAGAAAGGTTTTTTATCTTTATTATTTGACATAAGTTTTTTATTGAACAAAGGTTCTTTATTGAACTTATTTGACATAAGTTCTTTATATCTTTATTCCTTATTTGACATAAGCAATAATTTAAGCAATATACTTAAATTATTGAACAAAGGTTATTTATCTTTGTTATTTTTATAACTAAAGATGTTTAATTAGCATAGACTCTCTATGCATGTTAGAGAATTATCATTATATGTACAACAAATAGAGAGAAATATTACTCTCTATGCATGTGGTTTGACAAAAAAATGTTTAAAGGAAGAATTGTCATTACGTATGAGGTATGGACCATAATGAAGCAGGCTCCGCTAATAGTCAGACTCTAATTATTATCTTGTTATTAAGTGTAATTAAAATACAATGTTATTTTCATCTCACACTATCAGTGATATGCCTACATTAAATTAGAATTTTATAATTTTAACTACGTTATATACTAAATAGTTCTATTACTTTCAATCTGCTAATCTGGCATCTGACATGTTCATCTCTGAAATGCATAAATTCAGCTTCTAGGAGCAGAAATATTTTTTAATTTAAGGAATTGTCTTCATTGTTTATTATATAATCATGAAATTATTGAACAAAGGTTCTTTATATATTGGTTAATTATTGTTTCCTTTGTTGTTATGAAATAATATATATTCTTAAATTTATTTGACATTTTCTATTTGATTAAAATAATTTTATTTCAAGAAATCATATATCATTTTTTGTTTTTTTAAATTCAAACAGTAAACTTTTGTATATTGTAGGTCTTTATATGTTATGCGGAATGGGTTAAAATTCCTTGATCTAATGTTATAATATATAATAATAAAATTATTGAATAAAGGTTCTTTATATATTGTTTAATTGTTTCCTTTTTGTTATGAAGTAATATATATACTTAAATTTATTTGAAATTTTCTATTTGATTCAAAATAATTTTGTTTCAAGAAATCATAGATCATTTTTTATTTTTTTAAATTCAAACAGTAAACTTTTGTGTATTGTAGGTCTATATGTTATAGTGTCGAAGCGGGTTAAAATTTCTTGGTCTGATGTTATAGTATATAATCATGAAATTATTGAACAAAGGTTCTTTATATATTGGTTAATTATTGTTTTCTTTTTGTTATCATGCAATATATATACATAAATTTATTTGACATTTATTATTTGATTCAAAATAATTTTGTTTCAAGAAATCACAGATCATTTTTTATTTTTTTAAATTCAAACAGTAAACTTTTGTGTATTGTAAGTCTATATGTTATATCGTCCGAATGGGTTAAAATTTCTTAATCCGATGTTACGATATGTAATCATGAAATTATTCAATAAAGGTTCTTTATATATTAATTAATTATTATTTCTTTTTTTATGAAATAATATATATACTTAAATTTATTTGATTCAAAATAATTTTGTTTCAAGAAATCACAGATCATTTTTTTAAAATTAAAATAGTAAACTTTTGTGTATTGTAAGTCTATATTTTTTAGCGTCGAAGCGAGTTAAAATTCCTTGGTCTGATGTTATAGTTGTAAGATTATGTAGCCCTTTATTAATTGAATAAAATATATTATGGATTATTTGGGTTCTGATAAAAGATATTAGTCAATATTAAATAAAGTCCATATTATATTGGGATATTTTAGGAGATGCCCTTGATTGAAGGAACTATCTTAATAACTTACCCTAGACTTATTATAAATCCAATGCATGGAAAGGCACATAATGACAAAAGGGGTGAATAGATCAAGAGATTATGGTTATCCTCTTGATATCCCAAAATCATCAATTAATGTGGTCCTATGAAAAAATAGGAAGAGAGGAGATGGGATCTAGATCTATTGTAGTTCCTCTTGTAGATCGATATTCGGCATTATTCAGATCCGACTGACGATGCTCTTGAAGATCTAATTGGATTTCAATCAGATGACATCTAAAGGCACGTATTGTAAATAGATATAGTATTATTTGATTTTAATCCTAACATAATAGTTTTTTTTGCATAATAATTTGCATGATTATAGTTTTTATGCCAAAAATTGATATCAGAGCCTAGGTTTTGAGATAAAAAATATTAGATCTATTATTTTTGTTTACGATGCATTGATCTAAATATCTTATTGATCTGTTTTCCTTTCTGTTAAAATTTAATCGTTTGCTTGTGAACGATTCTTGATGGTTGTTGTGTGTTAAAGACATAACAATCTTACCTCATTTTTTTTTGCTGGATCTGCCTGCGGCAGCACCGAGTGTACGTATAGATCAACAACATCGACGACGGCGACAAAGTCATGGGCGACAATACGGTCATCGCCGGTTGGCAATCGCGTGTATGACCATCTGTGCGGCCTCGGCGATAGAAGGGAAGATTAGGTTTTTTCCCTTAAAAAATTATGGTTTTGCCATTAAATCAAAAAATATAATTTTGACATTAAATGTAAACTTACGATTTTACCATTTTGCTCAAATTATAGTTTTGTCATTCATTGAAATTATAATTTTACCCTTCAACTGAATAGGATTATTTATAGTTTTACCCTTATGATATATTAATCCTATAATCTTTAAAAAAAATTTGTAATTCTTTTATTTTTTTTAGAATTATAGTTCTGTCATTATAAAATTAAAAAATTTTGATTATTTTCTCAATTATAAAATTGATTAATATATAATCTAATAAGATTTAATTATGATTATATTTTTGATTATTTAATGATTATATTTTATTTTTGATTAATTTATTTAATTGGACTTATGGGATTCTCTAATTAAATAAAATTAATTAGTTAATTATAAATTATTGTTTCTTTATAGTTTTCTCATATGAATTATTAATTGCATGTGTTAAATCCAATTATTGGTTTTTGAATATTTATTCATTTATTTACAAACAAATATTAGTAATTGTGAAATAATATTTATTTTTTACATAAATACATGATTTATGTATTATTATGATTACAGTTATCATATGAATTTTTTTTCTTGTTAATTAAGTGTTTAAAAATTGTATTGAACTGTCTCAGCATAAATTAGTTTAAAAGAACTTGATGAATATTATTGTAATTCATCTCATTAAGTTATACCTGACCGGTAGTTGCCAAAGTAGCCTGGGATGGTAGGCTTATAGGATATGAAATACAATTAAAGTCTTATCATTCATAGGATAATTTAATTTATATTTTATATTATTGTATTGGTCTTTTAGTCATCAAAGTGACCTAGATCAATTATTTATAAAATTACATTAAAGAACAAGTCCTCAATGACATTAAGAAAATAATATTCAAAATTACATGCATAATTAGGAGATTTAGATAATCCCAAAGGATAATCTATTTCAAATACTGTTTTGGATATCCTTGCAGTTTAGAATTATTTACCCAAGGTAGCAAAACTATTCCACAAGGATGGTATCAGTCCTACATAAATGATCTTGTGTGAATACTAGATATGTCAATATTTTTATCCAAAGATTAAATATTGATGATATCAATAGTTCATCATATTTTGGTAAAACTCAAAGCATTAATATTATTTTATATTCTGCAGTGGGTATTTCCGTTTATACATTCTCATGCTTTTAGTGTCTCTGTACTCTTTAGATCAAATTATTCGGAATGGTTAGAGCATATGCAATTTACATTGGGCATATTAAATCTCGATTTGGCATTGCTTGTTGAAAAGCCCACAGAATTAACTAATAAAAGTACTGTGGAATAAGTCAATGAAATGAAGGTTTGGGAAAGATCTGATAGGCTCAGTTTAATGTTCATAAGGATGACAATTGTAAATAATATAAAGACTTCATTACCGGTTGCATCTAGTGCACGTGAATATTTAAAGGTTATTGAAGACAGATTTAAATCTGTTGATAAGTCATTGGCTGACACATTAATGAAAGAACTGATTACAACTCAGTATGATGGTACTCGAGAAATTTAGGATCACATCCTCAATATGGCTGACAAAGCTGCCAAACTTAAGGTGTTGGGAATGAATGCTGATGAATCTTTCATTGTACAGTTCATTCTTAATTTCCTTCCTTCTTAGTTTGGCCCATTCAAGATTCACTACAATACAAATAAAGATAAGTGGGATTCGAATGAGTTAACTAGTATGTGTGTTTAGGAAGAATTAAGATTAAAGCAGAAAAGTTCATATAATGTACTGACAACTACTCAAGGAGTTGGTAACAAGAAAAGAAAATCGAAGCATCATCCATCGAAGAAATTTGTCGGGCTGGAAGTGTTAGACAAACTATTAAAAAGAAAGCTATTACAGTAAAGTACTTCTTTTGTGGCAAGAAAGAACATGTAAAGAAGGATTGCATTAAAAGTAGTACTTGGTTCGAAAAAAAAGGTATAAACTCAACCTTTGTATATTTTGAATCAAACATTGCAGAAGTTCCTTCTAATACATGGTGGATTGATTCTAGGGATTCAACTCATGTTACTAATAATATGCAGAGATTCCTTTCAATCCGAAAACCAAAAGAACATGAAATATTAATAATTATGAAAAATTATCTTAAAGCAAAAGTGGTATCAATAGGGACTTATTGCTTACGCCTAGAGATGGGTCATCTGATGGATCTAAAAGACACATGTCTTGCTCCTACAATTTATAGAAATTTAATTTCTCTATCTAGAATTGATAAGTTAGGATATTGTATTTCTTTTGGTGATGGTAAACTCAACATATTTTATGTACATAATTAATTTGAATCTTAAGTTTGTAAATACATTATTGACCCTGCAATCAAGTATTGAAATGAAATGTAATTCGAATAATGAAAGATCTTCTATATTGTGACATAGACGTTTGGGGCATATCTTCAAGGAAAGAATTGAAAGATTAGTGAAGGATAATATTTTGAAAAATTTAGACTTCACTGATTTTGATGTTTGCATAGATTGCATTAAAGGAAAGTAAACTAAGCATACAAAGAAAAATGCCACAAGAATTAAAGAGATTCTTAAAATTATTCATACTGATATCTGTGAACCACTATATATTCCTTATTTTAGTGGAGAAAGGTATTTCATCACATTTATAGATGACCTGTCCAGATATGACTATGTTTATCTAATAAATGAGAATTCTCAAACTGTTGACATTCTTGAAGTGTACATAAATGAGGTCGAGAGACAATTAGATAGAAAAGTTAAAATTATCAGATCTGACAAAGGTGGTGAATTTTATGATAGATATGATGAATTCAGTCAGAATATTGGTCTTTTTTGCTAGATTCCTAGAACAACAGGGTATTTATACTCAGTATGCATTAGTAGGTGTGCCATAGCAGAACAGTGTTGGTGAAAGGTGAAATCGTACTCTTATGGATATGGTTAGGAGCATGATGAGTTATTCCTCTATACCTGAGTCAATGTGGGGTGATGCTCTTAGGACAGCAATATATATCCTGAACAAGGTTACTAGTAAATCAGTTCCATCAACTCCATTTGAGTTATGGATTGGTAGAAAACCCAGTTTGAGACATTTACATATTTGGGGGTATTTAGTAGAGATAAGAGTATTCAATCCATATGAAAAGAAATTGGATCCAAGAACAATTTTTGGATATTTTATTGGTTACCCAGAAAGATCCAAGGGATATAGATTTTATTGCCCTAATCATAATATGAGGATAGTAGAATATGGTAATGTAAAATTCCTAGAAAATGGTAAAATCAGTGGGAGTCAAAAGTCTCGAAGGATTAATTTTGATATTGAGGAGATTCAGGCTTCTTCTCCTATATTATCCCCTATTCAAGAAATTGTTGTTCCTCAAATCAATAAGAGAATTGATGTGGTTGAACAACAAAATAACATTGATAAATTCTCACATTATGTTGATGTCGTCGCTGATAGTCTTGTAGAACAATCACAATTGACAAATTTGAGAAGATCTCAAAGAAAAAGAAAATATGTCATTTCTGATGATTATGTGGTATATCTACAAGAATCAAATTTTGATATAGGAATGAAAAGAGGCTCCTTATCATTTTCACAAGCCATAGAAAGTAATGATTCTGAAAAATGATATGATGCAATGGAAGACAAGTTAAAATCAATAGACTAGAATGGTGTCTGAGAACTCGTTGAATTGCCCAATAATTGTAAAAGAGTAGGTTGTAAATGGGTCTTTAAGATAAACGTGATTCGGTGGACAATATCGAACGATATAAAGCCAAACTTATGGCCAAAGGTTTTTCTCAGAAAGAGGGTATTGACTACCATGAGACATTCTCTCCAGTTTCTCGAAAGGACTCATTGATAATCATCATGACATTAATAGCTCATTATGATCTTGAGTTATAATAGATGGATGTGAAAATAATATTTCTGAATAGGGATCTAGATGAGGAAATCTATATGGAACAACCTAAAGGATTCATAGAAAAGGAAAAGGAAAGTTGGGCTTGCAAACTTAAGAAATCCATTTATGGCCTTAAACAAGCTTTCAGACAATGGTATATAAAGTTTTATGATACCATTACTTCCTTTGAATTTAAGGAAAATGCTGTTGATCAGTGTATATATCTGAAGGTTAGTGGGGGCAAGTTTATTATATTGGTCTTAGTGTGGATAATATATTATTTGCTAGTAGTGATCTTGGTTTGTTGTATGCAATCAAGATATTTCTCAACAAGAACTTTAAAATGGTTGATATGAATGAGGCATCCTATGTTATTGGCATTGAAATATTCAGGGACAGATCTCAAGAATTTTTAGGATTGTTCAGAAAGGTTATATTAATCGTATCTTGAAAATGTTTAATATGCAGCTTTGTAAAGCCAATGATACACCTATTACTAGAGGTGGAAAATTCAGCCAAAACTAGTGCCTGAAGAATGACGTAGAAATGGATCAAATGAAGAATATTCCTTATGGGTGGTGCGCAATTGGAAGTTTATTATATGCTCAAACCTGTACAAGGCCAGATATCAGTTTTCCAGTGGCAATACTTGGTAGATACCAGAGTAATCCAAGAATGGAATATTAGAAAGTTACAAAGAAAGTAATAAGATATCTGCAAGGGACAAAAGATTATATGCTCACATATAGGAAGTCAGATTAGCTTAAGTAACGGGATATTCAGATGCTGATTTTGTAAATTACCTCGATAGCAGGAAATCCACTTCAGGATTTGTGTTCATGCTGGCTGGTAGGGCAATTTCTTGAAAAAGTATAAAATAATCATTTATTACATCATCTACGATGAAAGCTAAATTTGTGGCATGCTTTGAGGCCACAAATCAAGCTTTATGGCTATAAAATTTTATCTCAGGACTTGGTGTGGTCGACTCAATTGCCAAGCCGCTGAAGATATTTTGTGGTAATATTATAGCAGTTTTCTTCTCTAAGAATGACAAGTACTTTAGTGGTTCCAAGCTTATTGAGATAAAGTACTTAATGGTTAGAGAAAGAGTTCGGAAACAACAAGTATCAATTGAAAATTTAAGCACCACTATGACGATTGTTATCCATTTATTAAAGCTTTGTAGTGTAAAATATTTAAAGAACATATTCTTAGAATGAGGCTTGTGAGCAAGCCATAAAGGATATGGTGATGCATGATTAAGTGGATGCTATTATTGACATTTCTTTTGCATAATTAAAGTTATTTGTTTCTGTTATCCTGTTTGTATTTATGTTTATGCATATTATGGTTGAATGCAAGAAACAGGATTGTCTTGACAAGACAAATTACATGGGTCATTATAGACTATATGAGGAAAGACTAACATTATTGTAGTACATAGAAGTAAGTGTGGCATTGATGACATACAACCGTTATGATAGTTGGACTGAATATAGTATTATTATGCTTATTTGACTTATTGGCTTATTTTTAAAATCATGGTCATTTATAAAATATTTTTCAAAATTTTCAGAATCCAATTATATAAAATTATTTTTAAATAAATTTTGTTTTGTTTATTTTGATTTTGGATATCTTTTATATCTTATCAATTAACGGGCCAAGTGGGAGAATGTAAGATTATGTGGCCCTTTATTAATTGAATAAGATATATTATGGATTATTTAGATTCTGATAAAAGATATTAGTCAATATTAAATAAAGTTTATATTATATTGGGATATTTTAGGGGATGCCCTTGATGGAATGAACTCTCATAATAACTTACCCTATACCCTTTGCTATCACCTATAAATAGATAGGACCTACTATAAACCCAATGCACGGAAAGGCATAGAACGACAAAAGGGGTGAATAGATCAAGAGATTATGGGTTATCCTTTTGATCTCCCAAAATCATCAATTAAGGTGGTCTTGTGAAAGGATAGGAAGAGAGGAGGAGTCTAGATCTACTATATTTCCTCTTGCAGATTGATATTCAGCGTTATTCAAATCCGACTGGCGGTGCTTTTGAAGAAGGATCTCAATCAGATGGCATCTAAAGGTACGCATCTTAAACAGATCTAGTATTATTTGATTTCAATCCTGGCATAATAATTTTTTCCGCATAATAGTTTGCATGATTATAGTTTTTATGCCAACAATAGTATATAATCATGAAATTATTGAACAAAGGTTCTTTATATATTGTTTCTTTTTTCTTATGAAGCAATATATATACTTAAATTTATTTGATATTTTATATTTGATTCAAAATAAGTTTGTTTTAAGAAATCACATATCATTTTTTTTTTAAATACAAACACTAAACTTTTGTGTCTTGCGGGTTTACATATTATAACATCGGAGCGGGTTTAAATTTCTTGGCCTGATGTTATACTATATAATCATGAAATTATTCAACAAAGGTTCTTTATATATTGGTTAATTATTGTTTACTTTTTGTTATGAAGCAATATATATACTTAAATTTTTTTGATAATTTCTATTTAATTCAAAATAATTTTGTTTCAAGAAATCACAGTTCATTTTTTATTTTTTTAAATTCAAATAGTAAACTTTTGTGTATTGCAGGTCTATATGTTATAGCATCTGAGTATGTTAAAATTCCTAGGTCTGATGTTATAGTATATAATCATGAAATTATTGAACAAAGGTTCTTTATATATTGGTTAATTATTATTTCATTTTTGTTATGAAGCAATATATATACTTAAATTTATTTGATATTTTCTATTTGATTCAAAATAATTTTGTTTCAAGAAAAGACATATCATTTTTTGTTTTTTTAAATTCAAACAGTAAACTTTTGTGTATTGTATGTTTAAGTGTTATATCGTCCGAGCGAGTTAAAATTCTTTGGTCTGATATTATAGTATATAATAATAAAATTATTAAACAAAGGTTCTTTATATATTAGTTAATTATTGTTTCGATTTTGTTATGAAGCAATATATATACTTAAATTATTTGATATTTTCTATTTGATTTAAAATAATTTTGTTTCAAAAGATTAAAGTTCATTTTTATGTTTTTTTAAAATTCAAACTGTAATTTTTTGTGTATTACAGGTCTATATTTTATAGCGTCGGAACGGGTTAAAATTCCTTGGTTTGATGTTATAATATATAATCATGAAATTATTGAACATAGGTTCCTTATATATTGGTTAATTATTGTTTCCTTTTTTTTATGAAGCAATATATATACTTAAATTTATTTGATATTTTTTATTCAATTCAAAATAAGTTTGTTATAAGAAATCACAGATCATTTTTTGTTTTTCTAAATACAAACAATAAAGTTTTGTGTATTGTAGGTCTATATCTTATAGCATTAGAGCAGGTCTATATGTTATACCATCAGAGCGGGTTTAAATTCCTTGGTCTGATATTATAGTATATAATCATGAAATTATTGAACAAAGGTTATTTATATATTGGTTAATTATTGTTTCCTTTTTGTTATGAAACAATATATATAGATTATTTTTTAGTTTTTTAAATTCAAAAAGTAAACTTTTGTGTATTGTATGTGTATATGTTATAGCGTTATTGCATGTTAAAATTTCTTGGTCTGATGTTATAGTATATAATCATAAAATTATTGAATAAAGTTTCTTTGTATATTGGTTAATTATTATTTTCTTTTTGTTATGAAGCAATATATATACTTAAATTTATTTGATATTTTTTATTTGATTCAAAATAAATTTGTTTCTAAGAAATCATAGATCATTTTTTATTTTTTTAGATTCAAACAGTAAACTTTTGTGTCTTGCATGTCTATATGTTATAACATCATTGCATGTTAAAATTTCTTAGTCTGATGTTATAGTATATAATCATGAAATTATTGAACTAAGGTTCTTTATATGTTAGTTAATTATTATTTTCTTTTTGTTATTAAGCAATATATATACTTCAATTTATTTGACATTTTCTATTTGATTCAAAATAATTTTGTTTCTAAGAAATCATAGATCATTTTTTATTTTTTTAATTCAAACAATAAACTTTTGTGTATTGCATGTCTATATGTTATAGCGTCGTTGCATGTTAAAATTTCTTAGTTTGATGTTATAGTATGTAATCATGAAATTATTGAACAAAGGTTCTTTATATATTGGTTAATTATTGTTTGATCTTTGTTATGAAGCAATATATATACTTAAATTTATTTGACATTTTCTGTTTGATTCAAAATAATTTTGTTTCAAGAAATTATAGATCATTTTTTGTGTTTCTAGATTCAAACAGTAAACTTTTGTGTATTGCAGATCTGTATGTTATAGCATGGGTTAAAATTTCTTGGTCTTATATTGTAATATATAATCATGAAATTATTGAACAAAGGTTCTTTATATATTAGTTAATTTCTGTTTATTTTTTGTTATGAAGCAATATATATACTTAAATTTATTTGATATTTTCTATTTGATTCAAAATAACTTTGTTTCGAGAAATCACAGATATTTTTTGTTGTTTTAAATTTAAATAGTAAATTATTGTGTATTGCATGTCTATGTTTTATAGCGTTGGAGTATGTTAAAATTGTTTGGTCTGATGAAATACATTATGATATTGGCGATGAGCAATCTTTGACCCAATCATTGTAAACATTTTCTAACCATCTGAGTCAGATTGATCGTAAATTTATTGATTTTATTATCAACAATAATATATTAGGATTTTGAATAACAAAATATCTGATTAGGTAAGTTTTGGTTGTACTTAACTTGTTTGAAGTGAACGGTCTAAGATAGAAAATCATAAAACATCTTTTGTTTTGTAATCTTTAGTAGCTCGAGACATCACAATGTAGTGCACTTACTTTTTTCGGTTTTCTTAACTGGTCAATTTTGAAGCTTTTGAACTTGGTCATCCTAGTGTATGGAATTTGTATTCTTGTATTAAGGCATAATAAGTTAATGGGTTTTTAATCCATCCATCCATACACAACGAAAACAGTTATCATGCAAATTTTGTTGCTGCTCTCTGCAAAATGATGGTTAGCCATGTAGACAGCTAGTTTTCCTTAATGTTTCCTTTCCTTTATTTTTTTTATAGCAAATATAAGTTTGCAAAAAAGAAAAACTTTTCACTGAGAGTTACAAAACCAAATTCTGTAAGGAATTCTAAAGTGAAACGTGTGGTTCAGTTATTTTCCATGAATCAAATTAAACGCTTTCACTATGCAAAGCATAGCACATGTCGGTGATAATGCAAATCAGCTGTAAGTGGTAGACTTGTATTCATGCAAATTTTGGTTTGCATGCAATTATCATTTGTTTATAGATACCACAAATTTAGGTGCCTAAATTTTGGGGCTTTGTCCTAGGACTGTTCTTATTTATTTAATACCCCTCCGTTCTTCGAGACCACCTTCCAAATTATCAAGTTTTTATTCTTAGGTGTATACTTGAAATCTCTTATACCATATTTAAAATAATAATTATTTTTTTTGGGTTTAAACTTTAAAGTACATTATGTGTCAATGAGTACTTTAAAGTTTCATGCCGACATCCAGATGCTTGTTATGGGCCCTATCAGGATAGCAACCTATTCACTTTTATGACTACGTCCGGTTGCATGGTATAGGAACCATCAACGCAAATTGCATCAAGATGTTCAGACATTCAAATGTGATACATGTTACTGTACACGCTATGACATTCCAATCACAAATCTGTAAGGTTAGTTAAACGGGTAGTCCACTATATTGATGAAAAAGAAAATAAGAAAATAGAAATATCTGGGGAAGAAATAGACATTTATGTAATAATAAAATGGGAGGGGCCTAGTTGGCAATACTTTGTCTCCCCTTAACAACCATGCATCCTGCAGATTCTACTCGTGAGTGAGTGAGGAATAATACATAAATAGAATACTTCTGTGTAATAATATATTAGAAATAAAAATTATGATATAAAATAGTTTAATTTCATGTATATATTTTGATATAATAATAAACAAAATATCTGTGTCATCACAAATCTCTGTCAATGCAAATCATCTTCATTGTTGTAGCATCAAGTAAGTTAAACTCACCTTTGGACCTATTAGGAAGATGAGAGAAGAAGAAATTGATATGACACAGATTCATTGGAGTTGCCATGAGCAAAAGCAGAAAATATAGAAAGAAGTAATTAGGAGTTCCTCTCGTCATCTCTTCAAGTATTCTAATTCTTTTTTATTGACCAATAATTTTAATTAGAATCTAATTATATATTTAATATATTTTAACTAAAACTAAATAGAATCGCATAATTTAATAATTGATGATTGCATAATCATAAATTGAAACCGGGCAAACATTTTTTTGTCAATAAGTTTTGATCATTAGAATTGAATTTGATTAGAATAAACACATACAAAGCGAGCATCGTCTTATAGAAAAGAATGATGTATATATCTTTGATAAGAATATATCTTTACCCTAAGTTTCAATCTTACCTTTTCATTGATAAAGATGGAAGTGAGGATCAAATGACACATATTATTCATTGTTGTAACACATATTTATATAGAGTTTGAGGGAAGATTTTCCTCAACAGATGAACGAGATCTTCTTGTTCAGTTAGAGAAGTATGTTTAGCTAATATGCCCTTGCAAGATCGAGCTCCCATCAAGGACACCAATCTTGGATTGATGCAAGAAAAAGAGTTTGCGAGCCAGAGACTTTGTGAGGGAGTCGGCTAGTTGATCAGTTGTGTAGACATGAGAAACACAGATCTACTAACAGACGACTTAATCTCGCACAAAATAAAAGTCAATAGCAACATGCTTCATGCGAGAGTGAAAAACTGGATTGGCACAAAGGTAAGTAGCACCGATGTTATCACAATAAATAACAGGCATAGAATCAGAGTGAATGTGAAGCTTCTTAAGCAAGTTGGTAATCCAATTAAGTTCGATAGCAGCAGTGGCAATAGCACGATATTCAGCTTCAGTAGTAGATTTGACAACTGTCTTTTGCTTATTAGAACTCCAACTAATTAGATTAGCACAAAAAAAAAAAAATCCTGATGTAGAGGTTTGATCATCAATATTTTTGGCATCATCATCATTAGTAAAATAACACAAAATATCATGATCAATTGACCCCTTAAAATAACACAAAATACGTTTGGCAATCGTCTAGTGTAAAACAGATGAATGATGCATAAACTGTGATAATTTATTAACTGTAAAAGATACATCTGGACGAGTAAGAACGAGATATTGTACGAAGCTGACTACCTGCCGATACTGAGTAAGGTCTGTAGCAGGACTAACATCACATAACTTCAGTGATTCATTAGTAGATAGAGGAGTAGTAACCTCGTCGGCATCTTGCATATTCGTCTTCAATAGTAAATCTTGAATATAATTTCTCTATGAAAGAAATAGGCCAGAAGATGTAAACGTAGGCTCGACACCGAGAAAATAACTCAGGTTACCAAGATCTTTAAGAGAGAATATGTCAGCCAATTGCTTAATAAACACCTGAACCTCCACAGAGTTATCACTGGTGATAATAATATCATCAATATAGACTAAAAGATAGATGGTACCCCCATGTTGACGGTGTAGAAATAGAGAAACATCAGACTTCGAGTTGATGAACCCAACTGAAGATAAGAATAGACCAAGTTCAGTATACCAGGCTCCTGGAGCCTGATGGAGTTCATAAAATTTCTTTTGGAGTTTACAGATATGTCGTGGACATTGGGGATGTATAAAGCTAGAAGATTGCTATATGAAGACATCTTCAGTGAGAATCCCTTGCAAAAAGATATTGTTAACATCTAATTGGCATAAACACCAGCCTTTGAAAATTGTCAGACTTAGGATAATTCGGATTATAGTAGGTTTAACAATAAGACTAAATATCTTAGTGTAATCAACACCGGGTCCTTTAACCACAAGCTGTGCTTTATATCGAGCAATCGAACCATCGGGGTTCCGCTTAATTTGAATGACCCATTTACACTCGATGATGCTTTGTGTGGAGTGTGAAGGGGTAAGAGTCCATGTAGCATTATGGAGAAGAGCATCATACTCCTCACACATGGCTTTACGCCACTGTGAAGATTTTAGGGCCTGAGTAAGAGATATTAGTTCAATAGAGTCGAGGGAAGGTTTAGCACTAGCATGTAAGTCAAGAACTTGTCGTGGTTTAGAGACACCATTCTTGGAACGAGTTTACATTAGATATTGGGAGATCATAATAGTATTAGGGGGTAAAGGCTGAGGGTTATCACGTGTTGAATCAGGCGGAAGAATGATAGAAGTTCCCAGGCGAGGTGAAGATAAAGGTTGTGATTCTAGAGGCAATTACATAGGAAGAAGAGGAGCCGAAGGTGAGGAGAGAGGAAGCCGCAGAACATAAGTAACAAGAGAGTATGGATCCAATGGAGATGGGTGAGAGGATGAAGATGTGTTATAGGAATCCAATAAGATGACATAGTGCTTGTAATCCCAAAAGGGAAAGACAGACTCTACAAAAGTGACATGTCTGGAAACAAAGATTTTAGCAGTGTGAGTTATAACAATTGAAGGTATTATGTTCAAGAGAGTATCCAATAAAAATACAGGGGCGAGATCGAGATTACAGTTTATGAGAATTATAAGATGTAATCATAGATAACATAGACAACCAAATACCTTTGATGTCTGTAGATTAGGATGTTTGTCAAAACAACTTTTCTAATGGTGATTGATATTATAGAATAGGAGTAGGCATTCAATTAATAAGGTAGACATCTGTTTTAAATGCTATGGACCAAAAAGTAGATGACATGGAAGCTTGATGAAGTAGTGTTAGGCTAGTTTCGACAATATGTCGATATTTACGTTTGGCAGAGCCAACCAGTTGAGGAGTATATGGAGGGGACTTGAGATGTTGAATGCCACAAGCTGTCAAATAGGATGCAAGGGCTTGATATTCACCCCCACCATCAGAATAGACGATTTTAATAGAAGTCTGAAAGTAGTTCTCGACTAAGTTCTTAAAGTTGGAGAAGACAACAATGATATCAAACTTTTGACGGAGGGGATATAACCATGTAAACTTTGTAAAATAGTCTACAAAAATAATATAGAATCTAAACTTGTCAAAGAAGACAACTAACGCAGAACCCCAAACATCAGTATAAACAACCTCAAATGGTTTAGAGCAGGAAATAGAAGATGTACCAAAAGATAATTGATGACTCTTATTGCTAAGACAGACATCACAATGAGTAATAACATTACTAAATTTAAAAACAAGAATAGAATAGCGTGAAAATAATTTTTGTTAAATAGAGGTCGAGGGATAACCAAAAAGTTGATGCCAAATGTCGACTAGAGCAGTAGTGGAAGAGTTAGAAGTAGGTCGAGTGAGATACAAGACTAACAGCCATTCGTAGATGTTATCTTTATTCGGGCCACGGACTAAGGATACCCCCATGCATAAGTCCTTGACAACAAAATAATCATGAAAGAATTCAATGGAAGTATGATTTTGTTGGCAGAATTGAGAGACATAAATAAGATTTCCTTTAATGTGGGGTGCACATAAAACATTATCGAGTGTGAAAGAGGCGTCATATGAATTAAGCAATGTAGAACCAGTATGAGTGATTGGAATTCTTTTACCATCACTGATGACAATGTCTTCATTTTCGCCATAGTTGTTGTGGATCGACAAGTTCTGGAGATTGAAATTGATATGGTGGGAAGCACCAGAATCCACAATCCAATTGGATTGACTATTAAATAGAGTAGTCATGACATTTGCCTAAGGCAAGGTTGATAGAGCTGGAAGGCGAGGTCGAGACCAGCAAACTTTTGCAGAATGACCGAGTTTGTCACACAACTAGCAAATGATGGGTTGATAAAATGCAGGAGGAGGACAACGTGGTTGGAAGGAAGCATTTCGATGATGGTTGAAGTTTGGAGGATGTGGAGGAGGAACAGACGGAATGGTGCCCATAGGAGGAACAGACGGTGTGGACGAGAACTTCTTCATCAGTGAGGGAATGACCTATCAAAGCTAGGTTATCGATAATCACTTTGATATGTTGTAAGTAGTTGGCAATATTACTTCCCTCCTGTTTTAAGTTCATAAGGCTGGAGAGTAGGCCAAGCATGCGAGTCCTCGAGCGATTCACGAAGGTAGTTTATAACTTAGTCCAAGCTTCTACAGCAGTAGCACAAGAAGACACAAGCTGGGTGATGGATCATTGCTAATGGACAACTAAGCTTGAATTGCTTGGAGAATGAGCTGATCTTGACATAATCATAGCTTGTATGTGAAATTTGGCACTATGTTAGGTTCTCCTAGAACATGGATCATTGCTAATGGACAACTAAGAGAACCATAAATATAACCCAATAAATCATAACCAAATAAAAGATTAGAGAACTAATCACGCCAGGACGCATAGTTGCCACTTTTGGATAATTTAAAGGGGATTAGAGATGCAACATTGATGGAAATAAGTCCTAAGGATGAAGAGGAAGTACTAGCAGGAAAAAGAGTAGGAATATCAGAGGTAGACGAGGAAGATATTTTAGACTCACTAAATGTGATATTCGAGAAATTAAGACAAAGCACAGAGTAGTAATCAAACTAAGAAAAATAACATAACTTGTGTCCAAGAAATAAGCGATAAAGAAAGCAAAGTTATGAGGTATGGATCAGAAAGAAAAACCTCAAACCACAGGGTTACCTCTGTTGGTTGGAGATGGGGGATTTTGGTTTTGCAAGGTTGTGAGAATACTGAGTGGTTGTCATCTTGGTGCCACACAAGGAGCAAATAGCGATAGCAGGACAACAAAAGCCTGCAGTAACAAACCAACAAAGGCTAGCAGATATCGCTCCTAGGGCTGTAGAGTCCTGTTCTTGGATCTAGAATGTTGGGTACAATAGGCCTGTTTTGCCAGAACCAGTCCTTAGAGTAATCTCAGATCTGTGTCACTATAGCAGTGCAGATCTAAGAGGTGGCAGATCTGGGAGGCAGCTAACAGATCTTAATAGTTTAGAAATTGCCTTATAGATCTGGGAGAGGGAGTGGGTCTCCTGATCGAGAAATTGATCATTCGGTCGAGAGGGGACCATCAGTAGCCGTTGCCGTTAAAGAATCCAGTGCTAAGTGAGGAGAAGGAAGCTGACAGGGAAGAACTTTGGCTCACAGCAAGAGTGCCTCTCTCGCGGAAGAACTAGGACAATGGAGAGGGAGAGGATGTCAGCTCTATCATGCTGAATCTGAAGATGAGAAGTCCTATGGCACTACCTGAGATAGAGGGAGAAGGAAGCAGTGCAGAGGAAGGTACAGGCACCAATAGGAAGATAGAGAGAGAAGGAAGCAAGCTCAACAGAAAGCAGGCATAGAGAGCTACGAGCAGCAGAGTGGGTGGACGTGCTGCATAAGGAGACCGGAGGAAGCAACGACCGATTTGAGGTTGTCACTGGGAAACTGATCAAATATGGTGATTCCCTTGATCTCACCACCGGCAGAGACTGGAAGCCATGGCGGTGAAGAGAAGTAACTGGAGAATGAGAGCGCTGACGATTGCTAATTTAAAGCTGATCTGTTGACAATTTACGATGTTAGTGTAGGCTATAGGCGACGTCCCCGGTGCTGGTGGGAAGTAGATGGAGTAACCACCTACATAAGCTAATCGCAGATGAGTTGCTGTGAAATTAGAGGATACATGAAACGCTAATTCAAGTAGATCTACACACTGTAGCTTCGGTAAGGAGAGGCCGATGGCGCAAAGGTTGTGGTTGCTGGCGGAATAACAAAGAGGGAGAGAAGGATTGGTCACCAAAGGAAGAAAAGGAGAAGCCGACTGAGAACCACAACCTGCTGCTTCGGCAGAAGAAGGAGAGGATGGTTCACCGAAACAACAAGTGGCTAGGGTCGATGAAAAGAAGTTCGCCATGAACCGTAACCTCTGCGGTCGGTGGGTGGGCGAGTTGTTGCTTGCTACAATTGCGTGAAGAGAGCGCAAGAGTTAGTGCTGGTAGTAGAGAGTGGGAGCGGCGCCAGAAGCCGTGCAGAATGCCTTTGATGTCATCAGATTGCAGAGGTAGTGCCAGTGTTGGTGATCTAGATGATGGCAGCAACGAATGGGAGATGGAGCTTAGTCGCAAGCTATGTGGGCTCTCGGAGATCCGGGACCACAGTTGAGGAAGAAGACGAGATACTAGCTAGGGACATTCCCTCAGAGATGGCTGCCAAGGTTATCTAAAGGCGTTGGTGGTCCTTCTTTGCTTGGTCACTGGTGAGAGGGATGGGATGCTCAAGGTGGAAAGTGCTTTGCAAGCAGGTCTCGGTTCTTTCAGGTGGCAACTGCTTCGCCCCTTGATGCAGCCGATGGCCTTTAGGGCGAGAGATGAGAAGGAGCATGATGTTGGCAATGGAAGAGCAACAGGTATTTTGTTGCTGGAAAAGAAACTATTTTTGTCTAGAAATAGAGGCCATGCAGAAAAGGAGTCGACTAGCTGACTCGACCACGCAGACGCATTGAATTCATCGTTTGACAGTGAGAATAAAGCTTGCTCTAGGTAAGCTGCTCTGATACCATAATAAAGATGAAAGTGAGAAACAAATGACACATATTATTCATTGCTGCAACACGTATTTATATAGAGTTTTGAGGAAAGATTTTTCTCAATAGATAAACGAGATCCTCATTTAGGCTAACATTTATTAGGTAATCTCTTCCAAAAATTATAAAGAAAGGTGTCCGTAGACAAGAAAAATTTTGTTCCCAAAAATACTAATGTTCTATATATATTCATGGAATCATAGATTACTTTATATGAGGGCCATATTTATCCAAAATCTTTCTGAAGAGGGGAACCTTAAGAATCATAATTCAAAATTTTCCGTCAAGGGACATTCAGAATAGTTGAAGCTGATGCTATGACATTCATGCATCTATATTTATGAACATATCTAAACTTTGGTGAGAAGGCAGGATGGCAGGTAGCCATGTATGCAAGAGTGTAGATATGTACATTTTTATGCATCATCATCATCATGTTTCCATAACACGAAAAGTATGTAGGGATAGGATAACTTTTCTTTTTTCCTTTTTTTTTTCTGTTTCTTCTTGAAAAACTTACTACACCTCTTGAAAAACTTACGACACCTCTTCAAGAAATGAGAGGAAACAATCACTGCTGCTAGGTCAAGATCCAAATGTAAGTTGATTTTTCAAACATCCAATTGATGTTATGCTACGCTATAATGGAGTTTAATTAAGACAAAAAGGTAGTTCAAATCAATAATAAAGGGCAAAAGTATTTAAAAAGCTCTATGCATATCTACATCATATAGGTCAAGAGAGTCGATCAAACCAGATTACAACAATAACATAGAATAAACTTTTTTTATTACTCTTAGCTTGACTTATTGTGATATTGCCCGAAAGAGACCACAACAAGATCCGTAAACTTCAATAAAATCGGATTCATGTGTGTAAAAATGCAGATCTAAGTGGATTAAATAATAGCATAGGAAGACTTGAAAAGGCCTAGCACAATGGAAAGAGAAAAATCTACAAGGATAAACTTAAACAAAACACTTCCACCATGATGACATAGTAAGATTACAAATGAAAGGAAACAAATTCTTGGGTTGGAAAAAGGATCCATAAATTAGCTCAGCTTAGGGGGGCTTATAGGAGAGCAGACAAGGGTTGGAACAAGGATCCATAAATTGTGTATGATATAAAATAGTATAGGAATCAGCATGATTCAGTTCTTGCTCAACACTTCTCCACAGAGAACGACCAAACACTTGTATTATAGCAATCGGACTGAGTCAGTCCAATCCATTTAACATGACCATCCTTCAACGCGAACCAACGGAGAGCATATTGAGGATTAAAACTCATGAGTCAGTTTGATGCCATGCTAGAATGATCTGACTAATTTATCCTAAAAGCTTAAGTTGATGAGAAGACAGTCCAACTTATATTCAATCTCTAATCCGCTCCTAATATAATACTCATAAGAGAAATGGAGAGCATATTGAGGATTAAAACTCATGACTCAGTTTGATGCCATGCTAAAATGATCTGACTAATTTCTCCTAAAAGCTCAAGTAGATGAGAAAACAATCCAACTTATATTCAATCTCTAACACAAAATGAACTCTCCACTCCTAATATAATATGCAGGACTAAAACTCATGAGTCAGTTTGATGCCATGCTAAAACGATTAGTCAGATGACCAATTTTTCCTAAAAGCTCAAGTTGACGAGACAACAATTCAACTTATGTTAAATCTCTAACACAAAATGAAGTCTTCACTTCTTATATAATGCTCATAAGAAAAACGAGCCTCAGTTTAGGGCTAATGTTGCATATTATTCACCCATAAAAAAAGCAGGGGGAGAGAGAAGGGTTAACGGGACTATTAGATGCTTCATATATAAATTACGATATGATATTTAAATTAGAGAATTTGAATCATTTAGGATTGGCCAATTACTGACCACTGCTGATGACTACAAATGAGGTCATTCCGACGATTAGTCTAAAAATCACTGATTCATTGGAGATGACAAATGGTTTTGTCTCTATTACATAAATACACATTTGTTGGCATAAATGCCTGGAAAAAATGATAAAAAATTAATAATTGAATTGTATTTATTGGAATAAATTTTTTGAATTAAGGAGAAACAAATTCAAGATAATATTTATGAAAAATCAATAAATAGTTAATCATCGAGTTTAAAATCACAAAGAGATACATAAGATTCACCACCCCAAGGATACCAAATAAAGATATAGAACTTAAAACAAAAGACTCACAACTTAAGGAAGTATCCAAGAGACAGAGTTTAAGAGAGAACTTACAAGAACTTCTGCCAGTACAATTAGATTATGAAAACTTCTTTCGAACCCTAAAGCATCAAATAAGCACTAGTATACCAAACAATCCTTCATGTATAGAGAATTATAAAATTAAGTACTTTATATTTGGTGCTAAACTCTTTAATGTATTCGTTGGTCATGAAGAAAAGCACATTGGAACAGTTTTAACTTTGTCTAATGAGAATGCTCATGAATTATCATATTTGAGTAGACTATGTTAAAGTTATGAGACAACATTATAGGCTATAGACAATATATAGGATCAGCAAGATCCACATGAGTTGATTGTAGCAAATTAGGTACTTCTGTGTTAATCTCTTTTGGTTGAAAAAGGCTTGTCCTCGAGTCCTCATTTATTCCATCACTATAAATAAGCCATATTGAATGTTGACGACATTCCATAATCTTCAGATAGCTTGATCTCATAAACATTCTTACCAATTCTTTTAAGCACCTTGAATGGATCATCAACCATAAGATCAGCAAGATCCACATGAGTTGATTATAGCAAATTAGATACCCCTATGTCAATCTTTTCTGGTTGAAAAAGACTTGTCCTCAAGTCCTTACTTGTTCCATCACCATGAATAAGCCATATTAAATGTGGAGGACATTGAATAATCTTCATATATCTTGATCTTATAAGCATTTTTACTAATTATGTTAAGCACATTGAATGGATCATCAACCTTTGGTTTTACTTTTCTAAATTTACTTGGTGAAAACCACTCGTTCCTTAGATGAATCCAAACTAAATCACTCGCACTAAACTCCATATGCTTTCTGCATTTGTTACCAGCTTGCATGTACCTCTTATTTTACTTCTCAATGGTCACTTTGATACTCTCATGTAACTTCTTTATCTACTTAGCCCTATCATTAGTATCTCTACTAAATTGCTTAGTTATAGAATAAGAGATTAAGTCTAAATGACCAGTAGGATTAGCACTATAAACAACCTCGAAAGGACTCTTACCAATACTATAATGCATGAAACGATTATAGAGAAACTTAATTTGTGAAAAAATGAGATCCTATTGCCTAATGTTCTTACTAATATAACTTCTAAGTTTTCCAAGCTTCTGTTCGTTACCTTTGTTTGCTCATCAGTTTGTGGTTGATTTAGAGCTACTGAAATTCAAAGATGTCTTAGTTTCTTTTATAGAATTATCCAAAATTGACTAAGAAATTTTGAGTCTCGATTAGATACCATAGTTCTTGGAATGTCATCCAATCTCACAATTTCCTTATAGTACAAATCCGTAATATGAGATATATCATTTGATTTATTATAGAGAATAAAGTGAGATATTTTTGAGAATCTATCAACAACAACCATGATAGAATCTTTATTCATTTGAGTTCATAGCAGTTCTAAGATGAAATTAAGACTCATATCCTCCCATGGAGCACTAGGCACTAAAAATGGAGTGTACAAACCTGAATTTTGGCTTCTTATTTTTGCCAAATGACACACTTGGTATTGCTTTATAAGTCTCTCCACATCTCTGAACATATTAGGCTAATAGAAATTTAATTGACAAGAGCTAGAGTCTTATTCCTACCAAAATATCTTCCTAAAACACTATGATAAGCTTTAGCAATTACTTATCTCAAATAAAACCATCAAAAATAGAAAATTACTAAATAACCTGATTTGTAATTCTATTATATTGAATTGAAATCATCATCATTCTTATATAGAGCTTTGAATGTCTCAAATCCAACCACTTTGACTTTCATGGCTAATAATAAAGAATACTTTTTACTCAATGCATCAGCAACTATGTTTTGAACACTAGATTTGTGCTTAATTATAAAATTATAAGATTACAAGAACTCCACCTAAGTTGCATGCCTCTTGTTTAGTTTGTGTTGATGATTAATAAACTCTAATGCCTTATGATCATTAAGAAGAAATATAATAACATGCATCTAATGCAATAGCAACATCACCAAGCAGATATAGGATGACCTCGCTAATAGTAACTACAACTCTTACTCCATTGCTCATCTTGAGGTCCATCTTGCCTCTTGCCAATCTCTTAGGTCTTGCTATAACCTATAAATTACAGATATGATAAGCACTCCCGATATCTAATACCCATGTGTGATTATAAAAATATGATAAATGGAGACCAATCATGAATGTATCTAAAGCTTCTCCAAACTTATATTTCACCTCCTTTGTATGGTACTCTTATAGTTCCTCTTTCAATGATTGTTTTTTCTAAAGTGGAAGCATTGGCCTTTGTCCTTTGTCAATTTTTTCTTGGCAACGTTTGCCTTACCCTGTTTGCCCTTGCCCTTGCCCTTCTTAAGAGACTTATTAACTTTCCTTTTCCTTTTGGTCTCACCAATATAAAGAACTGATTTCTCTTTCTTGATGATACTCTCTAGCTTGCTCAACATATTATGAAGCTTAGGGAGAGTCACCTTAAGTTTATTCATGTTAAAATTTATGATGAATTATGAAAAAGAGTTTAGGAGAGATTGAAGTATAAGATCCACACATAAGTTATCCTCTATGACCATTCCTAGACCTTTGAGTTTCCAAATCCACTAAATTATCCCCAGGATATGGTTTTGAATTGATCTCCCCTCTGTCATCTCATATCTTTGAGTTCTTCCTATTCCTTGAACAACTAGCGAAGATGGAGGATGAAATTGATATCTATGCTCTCATGTTGCCTCTGTAGCTTAAGAGTTATAGAGGGCAATATATAACACCTAATTAGGGTAGAATCGTCTATGTATTTCACATAGCGAGTGATCTCATCCTCGCTTGCCCCTTTCTCTGGTGTGGGCATAATTGTGTCAAGGACATATGTAATCTTTTTCTATTTTAAAAATAATTCTTAGGTTACAAAGTCAATTCATGTAATTTGGACCAGTGAGTTGGCATCAAGTATGCCATATGGGGGTTTGCAAGCAACATATTTTTAACAAATAGCATAAATAACATGTAGATTTGTGAAAAGTAAATAATTAAGACATAGATTTCTATCTTAATCTACTCTCACTATTTTTCTGATAAGTCACATGACACCCTCAACATGTGAAATGAAAGTCTCCGATAGACTTACAGTGGGAATCGAGATCCAATCACTGTCTTAGTGTTGTAACATCAAGGGACTCGACCAATTACACTAAGCCTAAAAAGGTATTCAATGCTTGCCGATCATAACTCATTATGATTCCCATCTTGTTTGGCCTCCCAACTATCATGGCCTCGAGGGGCTCGACCAACCATTATGTTCGGTTAAGTCATCACTATCATTACAAGATGAGTCTAACTTGACGATATACTCTCGAGTGACTTGACCAAGCATATCATGTTCTTAGATCACCGATGACATCTATATATCATAGGCAAGATCTCAAATTATGTGAACCTTGAGGGATTCACCAACTTAACCTACATTGGTATTAGAATTCTCCCTATAATGATGGAAGGCCATGATAGTCAATCTAATTGTCTCATGCTTATTAACTTAATATTATCATAGGAGGGGATTTTGATTTGATCTCTTAATATGATTTGTCACACACATATATATTTAATATATATCTACATCACATGCAAATATATATACATACATAGTAGGTGTATAAGCAATTACATATCGCATATGCACAATCACACAGGATGATTATAAACCATAACCTAATGTGATCATATTGGGAAATCTTATCAGAGCATCATATGCATACTAGAAGAAATAAAACAAAGGGTCTCCCATGTTTTTCTTATCATTGTGCATTGATTGGTGCGCGAAAAATCACAAAATAAAAAAATTTTGTGTAGCATGTGTTAGTTGTTTTACCTAGGCATCCTTAAAAACCCAAATCCATAAGTATAGATGAAGGAGGTTAAATAATCTCCTCTCTAGTAATATCCATATAGTGGATCAATACAGCGATGCTCCTCCAATCACAATACAAAAACTCGTATCTTTTTCGCAGCTTCTTCACAACTTTTGTGCACTACCTTGCAGCAAACGTAGACGAATAATTCCTTTCTTCTTCACTATCCTCACACACTAGGGAGAGGGATGGTCGGCTAAGAAGAGAGGGGAGGGAGGAGAATAGGAGGGGCAGCCAATGGTGCAGCCTATCCCCTTTCATAACCGCCTCTTGCCTCCTATTTATAGAGAGCCTCTTTAAACCCTAATAGATCTTATCTTAGTAGGTATTAGATTTTTATCCAATTACCATCACCTCTTGGATTATTGGATCTCTATCCAATAATCTTAGTTTACCTTTAATTGGGAGCCTTATATAAGGAATTCATTAATGCTGGGTCTCATCTAATGAAACATGAGCTTTTTGGATAATTCATATCCAATCATCTACTCATATCCAATCCTCTGTTTCTAGGTCATGAGTTGCACTTGTCAGAATTCCTTCTGACTCAGTGAATTGTTATCCCATAATAATTTACTTAACTCATCGACTATTATCGTACCACTATTGGGAAACCTCAACAGAGCATCACACGCACATCGAAAAATTAAAAATCTAGCTTCTCATGTCATATCAAGGTCTCTATCAGCTATTGGGAAACCTCCTATTTATAGAGGTCTCTATCAGCTTAACCCTAATAGATTCTACCCTATTGGGTACTAGATCTCTATCCAACTATCCAAGTCTCTTATATTAATATATCTCTATCCAATAATCTCTTACTAGTTCTTATTTAATCTTATCTATAAGATCTAATAATACAGAAGCTTATTGGATATCCAATAAAATAAGAGCTTCATGGATAACATATATATGAACCTCTACTCATCACAACATCTACTATATGTATGTGACTCTTGAGGCCTAGTACCGAGCTAGCTATGAGTTGCACCTATCAGGACTCCTTCTGACTTAGAACTCTTTCTAACTTAGTGATTATTATCTCATAACAGTTCATTAAACTCAACAACTTTAGACTTACTAGGCCACTACGTCATAATCCTCAAACAGTACAAAGGGATCTAACCTATTAGACTTGTTTATTCTTAGTTATTGTGTATCTATCATCTCTAATCTATCTAATATCCCAAAGACTATATATCGGATATGGTATATTATGCCTTATACGAAATTCATCCAAGTCTCGCTCTATTCGGATTATCTATGAGAACTCTTCTCTCAATTCAAATGACCCTAGGTAGAGATTTGCTTGAGCAAGAGCACACGAGATATTTTCTGTCATGATACTAAGAGCTGATAATCTTCTATTGACACTCAATTACTTTTATAAGATTGACAGTCATTCTTAATAAATGGCTATACCAGATCTGAAACTTCCAGATCTATAAGTCTAGTGTCAAAGAACGGAGCACCTGCATTATATCCCTAGTGTCCCTATATAAACAGCTATGATACTAGTTGTCTATATTATATGGACGTGCGTATAACACACCGGTCTATCAGATTATTTCGATGTCCCTCTCAAATAATCTATAATCGGGATTATTTGAAATCTGTGTTTAAAGGTAAATTGATCTCATTATCGTGATCTTATCATGATTTAATTCTTATTGCATAGACTCAAGGACATCACAATATATACAATAGGTAATATAAAGTGAGAAAATATCAATAATAATAATATGGAAAAAGATTATGTAGTGTATCATATATGTTATCACTCATGTGATTGGCTTACAGGGCACTTGTAACTAGCACCTTCTACAAGGTAGAAGGAAATACTTTGAGAATCATTCTTATCTGGTCCTAATGTTTTTGCTTTTTGTACATGAGTGCTTCTTCTTAATTCATAAGATTGCTCTCCAACCTCTATGAACTTGATTGATGTCCAATCAAAGGATTATTAGGTTGCTCACCTACTTCTTAAGATGTCTCTAATGGTGACTTTTCATTAGTTAGAGGATGAACATTATTACTTGAAGTCAATAAGTGTTCAAAGAACTCCACATCTCATGATTCAATTATGACATTAAACTCCATATAAGCTTTGCTATTTGAGGCATAGCCTACAAATGCACATTTGATTCCTCTAGGTTCCAACTTTGTCTTTTGAGGATCATTATTCTTACAATATATAAGACACTCCTATACTTTAAAATAACCAATGTTACATTGTCTTCCCTTCCATAACTCATATAGAGATCTTGCTTTTTTTAGAAGAAATTCTAATTAAAATGACATGCAACCAATAAAGCTTCTTCCCACAAATTATAAGATAATTTAACATGCAACAACATAGCATTTATCATCTCTAGATAAATTCTATTTTTTCTTTCTACTAGTCTATTTTATTTAGGTTTCTAGGTGCTAAATGTTTATGAATTATGCCATGTTTTTTATAAAACAAGTTAAATTGATTAGGAAAGCATTCTTTACTAAGAAACCTTATTAGAAGCATCACATGCGTAGTGAAAAAATAAAACAAAAAGGTCTCCCATGTTGGTCAAATTATCATAAAATGATTAGTGCGTGAAAAATCACAAAATTAAAAATTTTTACGCAGCATGTGTTAGATGTTTTATCTAGGGAGATTATATATCCCTATTGTGCGACACTCTTGCTTGTCCATTTGCAGAGGTCAGCCTCTCCGAAACCTCCTAGGGTCCCTTATGACCTATCAAAGAAAACATATTAGAGGAAGCACTTTCCACATGATCCACAAGCAATAGCTTTAGCCAAAGCATATTATAAATATGGACTTTATAAGTTCTGAACGGTTGCATACAAAAGATAATGGTCTATTATACACCGAAGTCCCCACAAGTGTTTACAAGACACTCATATTTACAAGCCAAAATTGACCATAAAGTAACCAAACTAGGGCTGCCAAGTTTACTGTAAACCCGCTATTTGTTATACAAGGTATGTACACAAACTAAAGGACACAGACAAACATGAGCATTTCATCAAACACATTGTTTATATTTTTATTCGTGACATTCTGCCCCACTTATTCCTTCGACGTTCTCATCGAAGCCACTGTAGACACTACATCTCCTCGCCTTTTGCTGAATCTTCAATCTTCTGCTCTAGCTGCAATATGCCTCTTGGCTCTCAGCTGCTTTCTACTGCTGTTGTTGAGTAGTCGAATTCTGATCTGTCATACTACTTCAACTCGCTAGTGACTAACTCTAGTATGGGGTTGGCTGAGCTGTGCTGATCCTTATCGATTTATGCAGATCTTTTTAGTGAAGGAAAAAGTCCTTCCTTATTATGCGCCAGAGTTGCAAGCGATCTCATGTTGCTTAAACTAGATGGACACTTGTTGGAGCTTTAACGAGCATTGCCCTCGTAGATTTTAAAGTTTTTGAGGTCCTTCATGATATTTGCTTATTGATCCTTCTTCCACTTTTAGTTGTCACTTCCAAGTAGATTCGCATCACTCCCGCTTTCGATTGACATTCAATTGGGAAATGAAGTGGATAATCTACTCTTAATAGTATTGATCACCAATGGTGAGGATTTGACAACTATTGTCTTATATAAGCTTTCTTCAAAGGGTTATTAAACTTGTGTAAAGATCATCTGCTAGATAAGTAAGAGAACTGGGATACTTGACTTCACACATTCTCTTCGGAGTTGAGAAGGCAAAGGTTTTTCGATTTTGCCTGCCACCTCGAGGTTGTACTTCATGTATTGAGCTAGTTACTAGCATTTGCCCGCTCTTTGCTTACACTTCTAAAGCACTTGAAGTGTTTGCACTCCTTGCATTGAGTTAGCTACTGTAATTCGCCTTCCCATTGTCATTGAACTTCTGGAATATAAGAAGTTTTGCTCGAAAAGAGCAAAAAGTTTACCCCAACTTAGAGTTCCCCAACTTGGAGTAAGTCTTTGATAGTTCGTCGCCTCGGGATTGTATCGTCTTCTCCATCATTTTACCGCCTACTCCTCCGAGTAAAAAGGTACAACACCGTGTACTGCCTACTTCTTTTCTTAGTCGAGCACTCTTGCATCAACCCGAAATCTCTCATTTTTTACTATCTTGATGAAAAGCCCGTTGATACTAGTCTTATGAAGTTCCTTGGTCTCTGCACTTCTGCCCTGTCTTGGTAGTTGGAGTTTACTTCTGCATTCTCCACTTCCTCGACCCCTTTCGTAACTAACACTATCCCTCCATGAGAGCAAGGGATCGATGCCTCTATGGAAGTCCTGCCTCTGCGGTCCCCTAGCACTGCCAAGCCATAGCCCTACTATCCGTTACCTCGTATCTACATCCCTTTCTTGCCATCGGTAGATCCGCCTCTATGGCATTATGGCACTCCTCTAAGTCCATCTCTTTTCTAGTCGATGCTTTGTTTTTGGGTAATCGAGCCCCACCGACTCATCGTCGCTTCCTCGCCTTTCGACCACTTCAACACCTCTATGTTTTCCAAGCAGTTCTTCTTGGTCGATAGATAGATAGATTGTAACTCCTATGCATGGCCTATATCATCTTATTGTAGGGCTTGCACCGGTTATGTTCTCCTTAGCTTCCTTGGTAATGACATTCGCTTACTCGGCCTTGTCCTCTTATTTGTCGGGCTCCCTTAAGCGAATATAAGCACTGAAGTAGTCCAACTCTCTAGTTGCTCTTATCATACCTCTGCATAATCAAGTCCCCTCCATGGGACTCTCTGGTACTTGTACTCAGAATTCTCTCTCGGTGGTACACAACCCCCATATGTTGATAACCAAGGCTTTCATCCGATGTAAGATTTAATGCACACATATGAAAGACCACTGCGGTACCATGACATTCACTCCTTGAATCCATAGCCCTTCTTTTCGTTATATTGTTCATCAAAGTGGAGCTCTCAGTAGCTCTTGATCATACCTCTGCATAATCGCGTCCCTCACAGGACATCTCCACATGTGTTGTATTACCGTAAACTATTCTACTATGATTCGTTATTCCATGTCGTCTCCTGGTGACATCTATATTACATTTAAATTCTTGTATGATGAACTCCGACTACGATCTCTCCATGTGTGGCCTCTGCCAGCACATCATAGGGCCTCCGCCATCTCCGATTTGGAGTAAATCTTTGATAGTTCTGGTCGCCTTTGGGATTGTATCATCATCTTCACCGCTTACTCCTCTGAATAGAAAAGGTATAACACTGCATACTACCTATTTTGTTCATTGGTCGAGCACTCCTACATCAACCCGAAGTCTCTCATTTTTTGCTATCTTGGTGAGAAGCCCGTTGACATCGGTCTTATGAAGTTCCTTGGCCTTTATCCTTTCATCTTGTCTTGGTACTTGGAGTTTGCCTCTGCATTCTCCACTTCCTCGGCCCCTTTCACGACCAACACTCACCCTCCATGAAAGCAAGGGATCGATGCCTCCACAGAAGTCCCACCTCTACAGTACCATGACACTACCAAGCCCATAGTCCTACTATCCGTTGTCTCGCATCTGCGTCCATTTCTTGCCATCAGTAGATCCGCCTCTGTAACACTATGGCACTCCTCTGAGTCGATCTCCTTTCTAATTGACGCTTTATTTTTGGGTAGTTGAGCCCCACTGGACTCGTCGTAGCTTCCTCGCCCCTTTCGACCACCTGCTTCAACACCTTTATGTTCTCCAAACAGTTCTCCTTAGTCGATGGATCGACATACTACAACTCCCATGCATGGCCTATACCATCTTGTTGTAGGGCTTGCACCGATTCTGTTCTCCTTATCTTCCTTGGTAACAACATTTGCTTATTCAGCCTTGTCCTCTAACTTGTCGAGCTCCCTTAAGTGAATATAAGCACTGAAGTAGTCCAAATTTCCAATCGCTTTGATCATACCTCTGTATGATTAAGTCCCCTCTATAGGACTCTCTAGTACTTGCACTCAGAATTCTCTCTTGGTGGTACACAGCCCCCATATGCTGATAACCAAGGCTTTCATCCGATGCAAGATTCGATGCGCACACACGGAAGACCCACCGTTATGATACCATGGCATTCACTCCTTGAATCCATAGCGCTTCTTTTCGTTGTATTGTTCATCAAAGTGGAGCTCCCAATAGCTCCTGATCATACCTCTGCATGATCACTTCCCTCATGGGACATCTCCACATATGTTATATTACCGTGAACTATTCCATAATGATCCGCTTCATCATGTCGCCTCCTGGTGACATCTCCATTGCATTTAGATTCCTATGTGATGAACTCGAACTACGATCTCTCTATGTGTGGCCTCTACCAGCATATCATAGAGCCTTTGCCATCTTCGATTTTTGTTCGCTTCCTTGACAATTCACCTTTCCCACCCATTCTCAAGTCACATCGGATGAAGTATAGCTCTAGGACAGTCCATCGACTAGTAGCTCTCGAAGTCCCTAACCTTTGCTAAATTAGTGCACCATCATTTGGATCTTGGGCCTCTTTCTCCCCACCAGCATAATATCTGCTGCGCACTACTTCTTTCATGGCAACTTGAATAGTAGAACTATGGCATATTCTTCAAGAGTACCAGCCTCTACATCCTCTTGCCCCGTGCTGAGGCATTCTAATTCCAACTTTACCTCTGCAAGTTGAATCATCTTAGTTCCTCTGTTAAATGCTTCTCTGAGATAAAGTGCATATGCCTCGAAGTTCCCGTCATTGGTACCATGCAAAATAAGTCCACCCCATCAGAATGAAGAATCCATGGAATGACATAATCCCACTCTTGCCTCTATAAGAGTTCATGTTCTTGACCTCTGTCTAAGGAAAGTTTTGTGTTTCCGCTCTATATTTTCATCTTCTACATCGACTCCCTTCATGCGGCTTGGATACTTCACCAAGTTCTGCCCAGGTTGCTCTGCCTCTCGATTTGCATTGAGTTGATGGTGGCCCTCATGCCCACCATTCCATGGGTCAACCCTTCGTTGAGTTTGATTTCCACATCGACTCTAAGTATGCCTTCGTATGATGTTGCCATGGTCGCTCGCCCACTTAATCTCGTAATGCATCCACCAATACATTACTTCATTCGAGATCATGCAATGACTCCTCGCTGCTCGCTCGATCCAATTGAGCTTTGTGGAGATACTGTCTTGAGGTACTCTTCCTCAATATATGCGATCTGTTGCATATGATTCTCCCTCTAGAGAACCAGGACCTATCCCTCCTGGATATCTATCCTGTTGGAGCAACTTTCTTATTTGCATTCTTCCCATTGGAAGTTTTTGAGGCCACTATCCCCTTTGGACTACTCTATTTTACTGAACAACTTGTACCTTGTTCTGCCCCCGCAAATGCACTTGCTAGATTGTGACTTTTTGCCAATACAGTCCCCACTACACCCTTCAAGGTCTAGCAACATGTTGAACTTATTGCATACTTTAGTCTCTTTATAAACATATCCTTTTCATGCTGAAGAAAAAGTTCTGATGCTCCATGGTGTCAAGTTTCGATCACCTTGGGGCGGCCACGAACACTCCATTATCTACATACAAGCCCTTGCATAAGTATCAAAATTTTCGAGTTAGCAATTTCTCTCACCTCTGTGAGTTTTGCATAATTATTTCAATTGTTGAGTAACACATCCCACTTTACACGGTCTTATCTTTTACTAAGCACCCTGCTTGCTTTGAGTACCGTCAAGTTTGGTTTCCAACATTGAGTCATAGTTCAAATACAACTATCCCAACCTTTGTGCGCTACACATTCTTATTAGCTTGCTTGTCGTCGTGGTGCCTCTCATGCAAAGCATTGACCATTCCTCTGAATGCCAAACCTGGATCTCTGCTCCTCTGAGCGACTCCTTTCCCTACATCTCAATGTCCGTTTCCCCTAAATGGTTACACGTGTTGGCTGTCCTCCACATAGCCCAGCTTTGTCCCCCCATGTTTGTATGGCAAGTGTTTCTGCATGTGCTTGTCCTTCTCTGATACCAAAATATCACGGGCTTAGCTGATTTTGCCTAAGCTGTCGACACCTTTGCATGTCCATCCACAAAGGTCAGCCTCCACGAAACCTCCTAGAGTCTCTTAGGACCTACAAAAGATAAAACGGGTTAGATAAAGCACTTCTCACGGGATCTACAAGCAACGACTTTAGCAAATACTTTATATAGCCAATGCAAATTAAATTATGGACTTTACAAGTTCTGAATGATTACACATAACGGATAATGGTCTATTAAAGACCTAAGTCCCCACAAGTGCTTACATGACACATTCCTATTTACAAGCCAAAATTCGCCATAAAGCAAATCAAACTAGGGCCGCCAAGCTTACTACAAGCCCGCTACTTGTTGTATAAGGTATGTACACAAACCGAAGGACACAGACAAATATGAGCATTTTATCGAACACCTTATTTCCATTTTTGTACGTGACAATAGGCATAGATAAAGGAGGTCAGATGTTCTCCTCTCTAGCAGTATCCATACGATGGATCAATGCAGCGATGCTCCTCCAATCATAGTGTAAAAACTCATAACTTTTATACACCTTATCGTAGCTATTGTGCACCATTTTGTAGTAAATTATTGAATCTTGGATTTCGATGATAAAATAGGCTGGCAGTACTACCACCAGAACACTGTCTCGAAGCAATAAAGGCTGCCAACACCTCAAAAATATTAAATTTTGGCTCCACTTTTGAATCCATTTGGGGCCTATAAATTCCCCACTCGTTCTTTTGAGGATACAAGAAAAGTGAGCCAAAACTTATGAAAACGCTATTGTAATTTCTTGAGAGCTCCCATTCTTTTCTCTAAGTGTAGTTTTTGTTTAAGGGAGAGCTTAGAGAATTGTAAAGGTTATCTCTTGAACCTACAAAAAGAGAATAGAGGTGTAAGAGGGTAGTTGATCTTCACCCGTCGAAAGAAGATCAATAGTGGAAGCTGGTGACCTTAATAAAGGAGGAATCAGAAGTGGATGTAGGTCACAAGACCGAACCACTATAAACTGGTGTGCCTTCTCTTCTCCTCTCTATTATTTACTTGCCTTTGTATATTGCTTTACTTAATTATTATTGTCCTACGAATATTTTTAAGTTTATACGCTTTTCGGATTCAAGCTAAACGAATACTCAAACCGACATAAATATTTTTTAAGCACTAATTAACCCTCAGCCCCCCTGTTAGTGCTGCTTTGATCCTAACATGAACATGGAAGAAGAACTCATTTCATTTTCGTTGTCCTTACATATCAAAGAGAGGGGTGGTCGGTTAAGAAGAGAAGGTAGGGAGGATAATATGTAGGGGTGGCCAAAGGTGTAGCCTATCACCTTTCTTGGCAGTCTCTACCTCATATTTATAGAGAGCCTATTTAAACCCTAATAGATCCTACATTAGTAGATATTTGATCTTTATCTAATTACCCACACCTCTTATATTATTATATCTCTATTTAATAATTTAAATTCACCTCTAATTAGGCTTCACTTCAATTCACCTCTTATATTAATGCTAGGTCTTATCCAATAACATAGGAGTTTATTAGATAACTCATATCCAATCATATACTTATCGCAACATCCACCATATGTGTGTGACCCTTTATGTCCAATATCAAGCTGGTCGTGAGTTGCACCCATCAGAACTCCTTTTAACTTAGTGAATTATTATCCTATAACAATTCACTCAACTTATCGATCATGATCGTACTTGGCTACTACGCTATAGTCCTCAGATGGAACAGGGGGATCTAATCCATTGGATATATCTATTCTCAGTTACCATGTATATATATTCCTTCATCCATCTAATATCTTAGAGATCGTATATCGGATATTGTATTATTAAGTCTCACACAGAATCTATCTAAGTCTCGCTCTAATTAGATTCTCTTGGAGAACTCCTCTCTCAATCCAAATGACCCTGGCTAGGGATTTGCTTGAGGAAGAGCATACCAGATATTCCTCTCGTGATACCGAGAGCTAACGATCCTCTATTAGCTATACCAGATCTGAAACTTTCATACAAGTTTGGTATTAAAGAACAGAATACTCAAATAAGGCATCCTTGATGTCTCAAGTTTAAGGACCATAAATACAATTGAAACTATGGAATCACTATCTAACGTTAGGTATTATTAACTATCCAACATTTCATAAGCAGATCTATTAGTGAACTTATTCTCTAAAGAGCACTTGTACTGTACCCTTAGTGTTCCTACATGAGTAGCTATGAGACTAACTACCTCCATCATGTAGACTGGTATATAGTACACTGATCTGTTCGGTTATCTTGATGTCCCTCTTGAGTAACCTATAACTAACACTATTTAGGGTGTGTTTAAAGGTAAATTGATCTCATTATCATGATCTCATCATGATCCTATTCCCATTGTACATATGCAAGGATATCACAGTATATGCAGCATACAACATAAAGTGAGAATATACTAATAATAATAATAAGCAAAAAGATCAGGTAGTATGTCATACGTGTCATCACTCACATGATTAGCTTGTAGGGCACCTGTAACTAGCAATCTCCCACTTGACCTAAAGCCAATCACCTACGTGTCTGATCACCATAAAACCCCTATGACGCTTAAAGATAATTGGAGATACAACTTCATCAGTAGATGTGCAATGTTATCTTCGGATGAACCTCCTTATAACGTGCTTGGATTTCTGATGAGACGTGAGTTCCTTTACTTGAGTAATCATCTCATTGTTGTTGCAATATATGGGAATCAACTATTTACTATTTGGTATGACTCCCAAATCTATAATGAACTTCATCCAAACTCCCTCCTTTGTTGCTTTTGCCATAACAATATTCTCGGCCTCTGTGGTTGATTCAATGGTAGTATCTTATTTGAAACTCTTCTAGTTTACTGCTCCTACATTCAGGGTTAACAAATATCCTGAGTTTGACTTACTATCATTGACATCAGATTGGAAACACAAGTCCTTGTGGCCCTTAAGCTGGAGGTTACCTCCTCTATATATTAGTAAAAGATTCATAGCCCTTCTCAAGTACTTAAGGATGCATTTTATCACCTTCTAGTGTTCTAAACCTAGATCGGCCTAATACCTACTCGTGACACTTAAAGCATGAGCTATGCCAAACCTAGTACATAGGGTATCATATCCATGTTTGTCATTTCTTCAGGAGTCTTTGGGGACTTCTCTTAGAATTTTTCATACCAAACCTTTTGACAATGAAATCTATGTACCTAGATTGGGATGAGCCAAGCATCCTCTGAGATCTATCTCTATAGATCCAAATCTCTAAGATATATAAGTGTATGGATAGCGCTCTCACTTATCTTCCTATGCGGCTTATCTTCATTCTTAACAAAGTCATAAGATCTGATTACCTTATCAAATTTTATGTTCCAACTTTCAAAAGCTTGCTTCAGTCCATACCCTTTGGCCACCAGTCTTACCTTATAGGTCTCCACCTTTTTATTTACTCTGATCCTCTTCTTAAAGATCTATTTATAGTCGATGGGTACGATACCCACAAGTGCATCAATAAGGTTCCAAACCTTGTTGGAGTATATGGAATACATCTTAGAATTCATGGCTTCTTGCCACTTCCTGGAGTCGATACTCATTATAGCTGCCTCGTAAGTTAGAAGGTGAGATATTCTATCAAATTTTCACAAAGATGGAACTTATGTGCTAGGTAGCCGAATAGACTCAACCTCTGGAATGGTGCTTGAGCTAAGTTCTTCAACCTCACTCACTCTATCATGCTCCCACTATTTCCACCAAAAATATGTTCCTTCTCAAGGAACTCTGTCCTCTTGGCAACAAAGATCTTCTGGTTCTCAGGATGATAGAAATAATACCCATAAGTTTACTAGAGGTATCCAATGAACTTGCACCGCTCCATCCTTAATTCTTACTTGTTAAGGTTGTATCTTCTAACGTGGGCAAGACAAACCCAAATCTTAACAACCTTAAGAACTGGCTTCTTCGCTTTCCCTACCTCATATGGCGTAAACACTACTGACCTAGATGAAACTCTCTCATAAGATAAGCTATGGTCTCAAGGGTATATCCTCAAAATGAGATAAGTAGGTCAGTGAAACTCATCTTGGACCACACCATATCTAATAACATGTGATTCATCCTTTCTGATACACTATAGAGTTGAGGTGTATAAGAAGGTGTCCATTAGGATAGATACCCATGGTCTCTGAGGAAATGGGTGAATTCTATATTCAAGTACTCTCCTCCTAGATCTGATTGAAGAGTCTTAATATTCTTTTCAATCTAGTTCTCTACTTCATTCTTAAATTCCTTGAATTTCTCAAACGCCTTAAACTTATACTTTATTAAGTATATATATCCAAACTTGGAGAAATCGTAGTGACGGTAACAAAGTAGGAGTAACCACCTATGGCCTAAGTTGACATGAGACCACACATTGATATGTAAGAGTTCCTATAACTCGGTGGCTCTCTGTCCAATTATACTAAATGGAGAGTTAGTTAACTTTCTTTGAAGGTAAGGTTTGCAAGTTATATATGACTTATAGTCGAATGGATCTAAGTATCAATCATTTAGCAACTTTTGAATCCTTACTTCCCCGGATATAACCTAGCCTATAATGCTACAAGTATGCATTATTCACCTCATCTCGTTTCTTCTTAGATATACTTATATTCATGATGTGTGGAGCAATGTCTAATACATATAAATCATTATCCGGTGTTCCTCTAGTGATGATCCCATCATTTAAAATCAATGAACAACTATTATTCTCAAAAACTAATTTATATCCACTAACTATCAAATATGAAATAGAAATAATATTTTTTGATAATAGAAAATTGTAATAACATGCATCTAATGTAATAGTAGCTCTACCAAGCATATATAAGGTAACCTCGCTTATAGCCACTCTGACCTCTCAAGAATCTCTTAATTCTTACTAGAACCTGCAATGAATTACATATGTGATAAACACTCTCGATATGCAATACACATGTGTTATAATAAAAATATACCAAATAAAGACTAATCATGAATGTACTTGAAGCTTCTCTAAGCTTCTGTTTCTCCTTCTATGCAAAGGTACTCTTTGCAATTCTTCTTCTAATGCCCGTTTTTGTCAAAGTGGAAGCACTGGCCTTTGTCCTTTGTCAGGTCTGTCTTTGCAACCTTTGTCTTACTAGGTTTTCCCTTGCTCTTACCCTTCTTAAGAGATTTATCAGCCTTCCTTTTCTTTTTGGCCTTACCAATATAAAGAATTGGCTTCTCTTTCTTGATGGTGCTTTCAGCCTCCCTCAGCATATTGAGGAATTCAGGAGAGTTACCTCAAGCTTGTTCATATTAAAATTCATAATGAACTTAGAAAAGGAATCTAGTACGGACTAAAGTATAAGATCAACGCATAGGTTATCCTCTAGAACCATTCCTAAACCTATGAGTTTCTCAATCCACTTAATCATCCTCAAGACATGGTTCTAAACTAATATCCCATATATCATCCTTGCGTGGAAGAGACTCTTGGATATCTCATATCTCTGAGTTCTTCCTTGTTCCTCAAACAGTTGATGAAGATGGAGAAGAATGAAATTGGCATCCATGTTCCTATGTTGCCTCTATAACTCAGGAGTTATAGAGGCCAACATATAGCACTTAGCTAGAGTGTAATCATCTATATACTTCACATAGTGAGTGATCTTATCCTCATTTGTCATTTTTTTTTAGTGTGGGCAAAATCATATCAAGGACATACGTAATTTTTTCCGCCGTGAGAACAATTCTCAAGTTGCGGAGCCAGTTCGTGTAGTTTGGATCAATCGGGTGATTGACATCAAGTATGCCATACAGGGGTTTGCAAGTGACATGTTTCTGATAGACAATATGTAGCATAAATAAATAACATATATATTTTATAAAAAAGTAAACAATTAAGATACAGACTTCTATCTTCATCCACTCTCACTATTTTTTTAACGAATCATGTGACACCCTCGGTATGTGAAACAAAAGTCTCTAGTAAACTTTTAGTAGGGATCAAGATACAATCAACATCTTAGTGTAATTTCGAGAGACTTGGCCAATTACACTAAGCCCAAAAAGGTAGGCAACTCTTGCCAATCACAACTCCTTGTGATTCCCGTCCTGTTCGACCTCTGAACTATCATGGCCTCGAGAGACTCGACCAATCATGATGTTTACTTAAGTCATCACCATCATTACAATATGAGTTTAATTTGATGATATACCCTTAAGGAACTTGACCAAACATATTATGTCCTTACGTCATTAGTGATATCTTTATGTTGTAGGCAATATCTCAAATCGTGCGAAAGGTGAGCTTCATGAGACTCGACCAACTCAACCTTCAATGGGATTCAGTTACTGACTTCATATTATTGTAGGAGGGGGTTTTTCCTAATATGTTATGTCACACATATATATATTTAATATATATCTACATCGCATATAATATATAGATATATAGTAGGTATATAAGCAATCACATAATCAATCACACCAGATGATCATAAACCATCACTTAATATGATTAGGACTGAGCTAGTGGGCCTAATCACTCACAATAGGATCTATATATGTATCGACACATCTCCATGCTCTGTGATCATCCATCTCATCATCATTGATTTCACCGACATCTCGATGCATCTCTATGCATCGTAATTATCTTTCTCAACGTCATGGGTCCCATTGGCACCTTCACACACCTACTGCATCTCTTAGTGTAATTACAACATAATCACAAGCATGCATGTCCGATAATAAACGAGGAAAATAGAGGCTCGTAGACCCTAATAATAATAATAATCACATATTATATCACATGGTCTATGATCATCCGTCAACATCATACATTACATGTATACATCATCATATAGGACTACTAGATAAATAATAATTAATTAAACTATTTAATTAATTAGATTATTAGAATTTTTGGGATACCCTACCATAAGATGCCTCACATGGCAAGAAAAAGACCCCTATGCAGCTAGGAAACCTTAGCCACTAGGGGCACCCTTGCTAAGAGTCCTTGGCCACAGGTTATCCTTAGGCAACCAGGAAATCCTGGCCCCTAAGATATTCCTTACAACCAACAACCTTGGCTATAATCCCATGCAGCCCCTTGCTACTAGGAGTCCCTAGCAGTAGGGTTGCCTCTTATAGCTAGGAAATCCTAGCCGCTAAGGTTCCCCATGCGGCCAAGACTCCTTGACCGCATGGGTTGTTTAACCATGGCCGAGAGCAACATGTTCTACTCTCAACAGTGGTGGTTTTTGGCTAGGCCAAGAGCACCAAAACATGCTCGACGAACATTGCAAGCAGCCTTTTGTCAATTTGTAGGGCAGCAATAGTTGTTGCCCTTTCTCTTATGTTTTGCATCAACAATTTTAATGTCAAAATATCAATCTAAAGCACCTTTTAATTCTGAGAAAAAAATGTTATCTAGATCTTAAAATTGTGACAAAATTGTAGCAAGTTACGCAAAAAATAATCTATGCATTTCAGTCTTAATACATGCAGTTTATAAGCCAATCATCGCACGATGAATCGGGCTTTGATCAGAAGCACCATATGCATAATGTAAAAAAAAAAAAAAAAGTCTTCCACATTGGTCAATCATCGTGCGATGATTGGTGTATAAAAAATTATAAAACCAAAAATTTTTACACAACATGTGTTAGATGTTTTACCTAGGGAGATTATATATCCTTAAAAATTTAAATTATAGGTATATAGATGAAGGAGGCCAGATGTCCTCCTCTCTAATGATATTCATATGATGGATCGATGCAGCGATGCTCCTCCAATCGCAGTGCAAAAACCATAGCTTTTGTGCACATTCTTCATAGCTTTTGCATACCACCTTACAATAAACATAGAAGAAGAACTTTTTTCTTCGCTGTCCTAAGGAGAGGGGTGGTCAGCCAAGAAAAGAAGGATGGTGTGGCTAAAGGTGCAGCCTATCACCTTCCTTGGCTGCTGCTACCTCCTATTTATAGAGAGTCTCTTTAAATCCTAATGGATCTTACCTTAATGGGTATTGGATTTCTATCCAAATACCTATACCTCTTGGATTATTGGATCTATATCCAATAATCTTAATTCGTCTCTAATTGGGTCTCATGAAAGGAATACAAAAATGTTATGTCTCATCCAATGAAATAGGGGTTTATTGAATAACTCATATTCAATCTTCTACTCGTCATAATATCCACCATATGTGTATGATCCTCTAGGTCTAATACCAAGTTGGCCATGAATTGTACCTATTAGAACTCCTTCTGACTCAATGGATAGTTATCCCATAACAATTCACTCAACTTATCAACTATGGTTGTATGAGGCCACTATGCCATAGTCCCTAGATGGTAGTACTAGGGATCTAATCTATTAGACTTATCTATCCTTAGTAAATATGTATATATAGTCTCTTATTTATCTAATATCCTAGAGATTGTATATCAAGCATGGTACTGTCAGACATCACACAGAATCTGTCCGAGTCTCACTCTAATTGGATTCTCCAGGAGAACGTCTTCCTTCTTAATCTAAACAACCATGCTTGGGGATTTACTTGAGCGAGAGCACATGGGATATTTCTCTTATGATACTGAGAGTGGATGATCCTCTATTGACACTCGTTTGTCTTCGTAAGATTGGCTATCAATCCCGATGACTAACTGTATTAGGTCTAAAACTTATAGACATATAAGTTCAACATTAATGAAAAGAGTACTCAAACAAAATATCCTTGGTATCTCAAGTTGAAGGACCAGACACACAACTAGGACTACAGAACCATTGTCTGATGTTATGTATCATTAATCATCCAACATTCCATAAGTAGATTAATTAGTTAACTCATTCTCTAATATACACTTGTATTATACTCTTAGTATCCCCACACGAGTAACAATGAGACTAGCTGTCTCTATCATATAGTTGGGTATACAGTATACCAATCTATCTAGTTATCTCGATATCCCTCTCCAGTAACTTATAATCGAGATTATCTAGGATTTATGTTTAAAGATGAATCAATCTCATTATCATGATCTGATTTCCATTGTATAGATCCAAGTACATCACAGTATATGCAATAAGTAATATAAAATGAGAATATGTTAATAATGATAATAGGCAAAAGGATCATGTAGCATGTTAAATGTGTCATCACTCATATGATTGACTTGCAGGGCACTTGTTACCAGTATTCTCCTCCTCTATCACTTACTAAAATTTTAATTTTCTTCCATAATTAATTTTTAACTTTTGCTTTAAATGCCTTAAAATATTAAAATCATTATTTTTATATTTCTGTAAATAAACATTTGTGAACCTAGACATATCATCTATAAAGTGATAAATATCTATTGCCTCCTCTTGTTAACATGATATTTAATTTATGTACATCAGAATGCATTAAATCTAACAAATTAGTATGACTTTCAGCACTTTTGAAGGGTTTCTTCGTCATCTTTGATTTAATATAAATTTTACATTTATTAAGATAATCAAAATGATAATTTATTAAGCCACACTTAACTATTCGTTTAATGGTGCTAGTTATATTATGTGTGAATCTATCATGTCATAATGAATAAGAATCAATGATATAAATAGAATAAACATCTTTATTGATCTCAAAATCATTATCAACAATAGAAAATTTGACCATTCTCTCAACGAAATAGCCTTTTCCAACAAAAGCTGCATTATGCGATAAAATTAACTTTTTGAATTTAAATACATATTTAATTCTAGGTTTTCCAAGGAGATTCTCACTCACTAAATTTCTACTCATATCTGGTATACCAAAAACATTAGTAAGAGTTATTTTCTTTTCCAAAGTGAAAGTAAATTCTACATTTTCCTTGTCAAGCACCTTAGAACAAACTTTATTTTCTATTTGAATCTCTTACCCATCTATGACTTCTTTGTAAGTTTTGAAGAGTATCTTATCATAGCAAACATAGATGGTAGCACAAGTATCATACCACCAACTAGAAACCTCGCAAAATATTATGACATTTGCTTTGCTCACTGTAGTGACTACATTATCATCTCCCTCAATGGAATTGACTATATTATCATCTCCCTCAATGGAGTTGACCTTTGATTTCTGATCTTTCTTAAATCTATAATCCTTAGCAAAAGGGTCAAGTTTTCCACAAACAAAATAGCCTTCACTCTTTGGCTTCTTATATTTTCCTTGATCTCTTTTGGAGCCAAGAGGATTCTCCTTATTTTGCTTACCTTTGTTGGAATTCTTAGGCTAATTCCCAACATTTGTTTTTGTAGTGCCAAAAAAATTCTCTCTTGTCTCTCATCCTTGATTCCTCCTTGATTTGAAGATATTTTTGAATTTTCTCCAAAGTGATATCCTTAGCATCAATGCAAAATCTTCTTTCTATACCATTTCTAAGATAAAAGCAACTTGGCTATTATAAGCCGTATTTCAAAAGGTTCAAGAAGTTCAATTTTTTTAGCCCTTAGTTGATTAACAATGACCTGCAACTCATACACTTGTGCTAAGATTAGCTTGTAATCAAAATATTTAGAAATTAAAATTTATTTTATACCTTCCTTCTCGGCTTGATACTTGAATTCCAAGATATTCCAAATTGCTTTTGCAGATGGTTCTACTATATAAAGATCATAAAATTAGTTCGAAAAAGTATTGAGATTGTGTCTTCTATACATAACTTCATCTTCATTTCTCTTCTTTGTTCAGCCTTGACTTCATCTGTGTCATTGTTGGTTAGATTAGGAATTGGTAGAAGATTTGGATCAAGCATATAGAAAATCTTTAAAGTAGCCAACATGAACTTCATCTTATCCAAGTGAAATCCGATCAAAATGATCTAAATGAATAAAATCTTGATTCAACCATTAATGGTATTTGTGGCTTCTATGCTTAATGTGTATAAACTCATTAAACTATTATTTTTATATTGTTATAAAATATAAGAACGAAGAGAATGAACATTACTATGGAAACCAACTATAAATGACAAATACAAGATCAAGAATACTATAGGAAATGTATTTAGGCATAAAACATATATAAATATTTTTCTAAAAATGATATCTACACCCTATTCTTAACGAGATTGTCATTGGTTCAATTGAAATAATTTTAGTAGACATGACAAGCCTTTAGAAGATCTGTATTGAACAAACAATAAGGAATCGTCAAACAGAAATTAGAGAATATTTTTTTTCAATCACTTGGAGAGTTATTTTTGAAGTTAAGAAAGAGAAAGAATAAAAAATAATCATAATATACTCTTAATACCTATTTATAGGTATTTTAACAAAATAATTCTTTTCTTCCTTGTTTTTCTTTTTTTTATTTTAACAGTTTATAACACAAGGTCATATATAGCAAGTTTTATTGAATATTATTGTTGATAATCAACGTGCATCATGAAGAGTTTATTTATTTATGAGAATACTACTCTATGCCATGAGGTTATATATAATTATTGTATTAAAAGTAGAGTTCTCGATAAGTTTGAAATTTGATTTGATAATGCATATGACTTAGATAAGATTTTCTTATCTATCCTTTTCATGTACATAATTTTCCCACTCAATACATTGGATGGATAACTCATCTCCCACCTTCACTATCAACATCAATGGATTTGGTATGAGTTTCTTTCGAGGCTCTAGAGGTCTTCGCTACGGGTGCCCCATAGCTCCTTATCCGTTCATGATTGTCATATATCATATTTCTGATATGTTGAATAAAGCGATTTAACAAGGATATATGACCTCGCATAAGTTTTGATCTAATCCTTAGTAGTTGCTATTCATAACATTCTAGGTTTGCAAAACATTTTGGGCATCTCGCAAGTCCAGATAAGTCTAGTATTTTGTTTTGCAGGTAGCTCTAGTGAACTCTAACATTCTTTATTTGATCTTCTTCACATGCTCATTGAATCTCTACCTCTCAAGTTTCTTGGAACTCCACTTATTAACAAGAGATTCTTATACATAGACTATCTTCCTTTTGTTGACTCTATTCAGTGGCATATCTAGAGCTCGAAGAGTAGGTCTTTTTCTCACATAAGCTGGCTTGAACCTCATTGTAATATCCTTTATTTTTTAATTATTTATGATATCAATAATTTTTTATTATTTATATAATATTTAATAATTTTTAATTAAATAATTTTATATTGGAAGCTTAGTGCTAAGAACCTAATTATGAATTCTAAAATTTCAATGTGATTAATAAAAAAAATTATGTCAAGTTAGTGAAGGAGAAAAATATAAAAGAAGAAAGAGAAAGTGGATGATATATGGCACTAGTGAAGAAAAGGAGTATGCTACCTATACTTGCTACATTGTTAACACCTATGTGTAATAAATATCCTTCAATTTTGAATTGATTATGATATATATAATTTTATTATTATTTTAATATAATATTTTATTTAATATTTTTATTTTAAATAATTTTATATTAGAAATTTATTGCTAAGAATCTAATTGTGAATTCTAGATTTTGAATATAATTTATGAAAGTTTTCATGATAAACTAGTGGAAAAATATATAAAAAAAATGAGAAAAGTGAATGACATATCTCACTAGCTAGCGAAAGGAGTGTGACACACATACTTCCCATGTTGTTAACATATATGCCTTTTTGTACATGCTTATCACATTATAATCTTTTATATTATTTAAATATAATTAATTAGGTAACAGAAGTAAGAAAATAATTATTAAATTAGAATCTTGTTGCCATCTACCTTAGACGAGAGAAAAGAAGAGGAATGGAAGAAGAGAAGAATTTAACTTTTAAGGTAAGTGTTCTATCTGATATATTTCACTTTTGATTTCTTTTTATTTATGAGAAATCAGTATAGCTTTATCCTTTCTCATAGCATCAAACTCAATTGAACTACCAATGTGCTATTCTAGATTTATGGAAATCTTGACCTATCTATCTTTTTTTAACTATAATATTTTGTATAAAATTTTGATTTAGATAAAATCTATTTATTAAAAAACTAACTCTTAAATCCTTCTTTTAGTATCTTACATGAATAATTTAAAGTAAAAATACTTATCCAAACATCTATTTTAATTGATCCCTTCAATTTTGTCAAATAAAGACAAATGACTTGACCTATTTGCTTTGTTTTAATTATAGTGTTTTGCACAAAACTCTGAACCAAGTAAAATCTCTTTTATTGAAAATTAAACTCTTATATCATTCTTCATTATCTTATATGAATAATTTAAATAATATTTGTTTCAATTAATTATTTGAATCTTACTAAACAAAAGCAAGATGATTCTTACCTATCTATATTCAATTATTTGTAACTTTTGCTAACAACTTTGATTTATACATTTGAAAATTGACCTAGATATCATTCTAACAATATCTTCTTGAATAAATTAGAGCACAATTATCTATTTGAATATCTAGTGAAACTTAACTTACAAATTCTGCTAGAACTAATTGATTCTCAAATTGATCAATTCTTACTTCTAACTTTTGGAACTTTATTTCAGCTAAATCCTCACTCAAACGAGACTCATGCTATAAATGAACGAGTAATGCATCTGTGAAAGTTACCTTTGATATTGCTCTAACTGTGCATATGTATGTTTTTATATTTCATATATGCTTCTAATATATTTTTACTTCTGTGATCAGAATGTCTTTATTTATACTCTGATATTTATGAGATACTTTGATCTCTTTTTTCAAAAATCAAAAGGGACTATGTTACACTTGTGAAGCCATGGCAAGCTCTAAACTTATGTTATGTCCATCGAAGCATAGGTGAAATTATTATGATTTTACTACACCATCTATATTCCTTTGATATGGTTGGAATGTTACTGTTTTAAAATCCCTTTTATTTCTTATTCACTGGTTCTTGCTATAATCAATATGTTCATGTTAGCTTGATATTACTTCATATATATATATATATATATATATATATATATATATATATATATATATATATGTATGGGTTTCATTGGCTCACATATGCTTTTGATATATATATACTTTCTCGGTCAAAATATCTTTATTATACTCTAGTATTTGTAAGATAATATAATTTTTAAAAAAATAAAAATAGAGTTATATGTAAACCCTATAATGCTCTTGTTGGCCCACTTCATCTAAACATAAGTAGATGGAGCTCCTAGATGTGGGAAATTGATGGAAATGAGTAAATTTGATGTCCTTACTATTAAATGATGGTAGATTGTTGAGAAAAATTCTTAACTTTTAATCTTTCAAATCTTACTTCTTTATGTATAAATAGTTATACGTATGAAGAAATAAGTCAATAACTTTATTTTTGTAAAATAAATTTTTTATTTCTATCATGGTATCAGAGCCGTTTGCCTAAAGATTAGTATTGATCTCTTGGTATCATCTATCCCTTTTCTGTAAAACCACATATGTGGAAGCCGGAGACGTATTAATCCGACAAATCTTCAGCCACGACAAACCCTCCTTGACAAATCTGCGCTCGAAGTCAATCAGCACAGCAGCTCTCGACTGGCCACAATAACGGCAATGCTGCTTCCTAACCGCCAACCTCTTTCAACGAAGCTGTAGTCTCTTACTTGGGCTCCGCCCTCCACCGGTCACTGTCGCAGCCCTCGTCGATCACTGTCATAGCCCTCGCCAATCCCAGCCGTGGCCTTCTCTAACCTTCTACTCCCCTATAGTCGCCGGCCACAATCGCTGCCTTCTCCCTCTATCACTGCCATCAAAACTTCTACTCCCCTACAGCCGGCCAACCCTCAGCAATCACAATGAGTGGATTGCTCCAGATCTCTCCTTCCCTCTTTCACAGCAGCGTCGATCCCTCCCTCGTTCACTACGGCATTAAACCCACAAGCCTACGTGGGGACCTTCTTCCACCAGTTCTGCAGCAACTGTTGCTCCTCACCGTCTTACCACAATCCAAGTGGCAACTATGGTATCCAGCCATCTTGGCGTCCTGCTCCCATGCCGGGTGGTAGCAACATCTATCACCACCAGCCCTAGCATCCTGCTCTCATACCTCAAGGTAGCAATAAGAATTATCAATAGCCTTGGCGTCCTGCTCCTATGCCTCAACACCGAGTAGTCTGCCAGCTATGTGATAAGGTTGGTCACTCCGCCAAGATTTGTCGATCTCGTCCTAGACCTCTAGCTACCATGCCCCAGGCATATCTCGCTGCTGCTCTATCTTCTATCAACACTCATGGGTTATGGACTCTGGCGCCTCTCATCACATCACCTCGGATATCTAGAATTTATCCTTTTCCAACAGCTATAGTGGTACTAATGACATCATCATTGGTGATAATAAGCAACTTTCCATAAGTCATACTGGTTCCACATTGCTTAATTCACATTATCTTAACTTTATACTTAGTGATGTGTTGTGCGCTCCTCATATCAAACAAAATCTTATCGTTGTCTCTCAGTTTTTTATAAATAAAATAATACCTCTATTGAATTTTTTCCTAACTACTTTCTTGTCAAGGATCTGAATACAGGGGCATCGTTAGTTCAAGGCCAGAGTAAAGATAACATCTACTAGTAGCCATCCACCTCTTAGCCTACTGCCTATTCTTCTATTGCTACTTCCACGGACGTGTGGCATCATCGTCTTGGTCACCCTTCTTCCTCTACTCTACAAATGTTTCTATCATGATATTCTCTTCCGTCATTTAAAGCTAGTCATATTATTACTCATTGCAATGCATGTCTCAGTAATAAAAGTCATCGACTGCAATTTTCACATTCTTCTATTTTTTTCACACAACCATTTGAAGTTCTATATACTGATGTTTAGGGTCCTGTATCAAGTATTTCTTTTGACAAATATAGATTCTATGTTATCTTTACTAATTATTTTACCAAATATACTTGGTTTTATCCTCTTCAACATAAGTCTGAGGTCTCCACTATCTTCCTTACTTTCAAAAAATGGTAGAAAATATCTTTTAGTCCTCTATCAAAATAATTTATTCTAACGGTGGGGGTGAATACCAAACATTAACATCACACTTGTTAGCCTGTGGTATTCAGCATCTTAAGTCTCCTCCATACACTCCTTAGCTAGTTGGCTCTACCGAATGCAAACATCGGTGTATAGTTAAAACTGGCCTCACACTTTTCCATCATGCTTTTATGCCAATTACCTTCTACTGTAGCACCGTCGTCTATCTGATAAATCGCATGCCTACTCCTGTCCTCCATAATCAATCACCATTTGAGAAGCCGTTTCATCAATCCCAAAATCTTCAAAAACTTAGAGTTTTTGGTTGTGTCTACTATCCTTGGCTGCATCCTTATGCATCAAATAAATTGGCCCCACGGTCACAGCCTTGTGCCTTCATTGGTTACTCTCTTGTTCATAATGCTTATCGATGCTATGATCCTTCAACTCACAAGGTCTTTGTGTCTCATCATGTTATTTTTGTGGAGTTTTTCTTTCCATTTAAACAATACAAACCTACTATTGTATCATTCATTTCGGTGGATTTGCATCAGTAGCACATGCCATTCTCCAATGAATCTCCACAAGAATCACGTACTCTAACTAATAAGTGGAACACTTCTTTAATACAACATCTCGCTCCCTCTTTTTTTACTCCCTCTTCTGCTACCACAGACATTCAATCATCGGACACTCAACCACTTCCCTCACCCCAGCCTACTACTACTAATGTTCTACAGTCTAACTCACCATGTTCTATTACTTCTCCTACACTCATTCCACCATCTTCTCCCACACTGCGTGGACATCCTATGACAACACACTCTAAGAGTGGTATTTTCAAACCACGTCAGGTTCTTGATCTCAATATAGTTGTGACTCCCTCTGTTGAGACCTACGAACCTACCACGATCACTCAAGCCCAAAAATCTCCCCATTGGCATCAGGCTATATCTGATGAATATGACGCCTACTTCATAACTCTACCTGGACCCTTGTTCTATTTCATCCCGCACAAAATGTCATTGGGTGTAAGTGGGTATTTCGAGTTAAGCGGAACCCTGATAGGTCCATTGCTAGGTACAAGGCACGCTCAGTGGTCATAGGCTTCCATTAACATCCTGGTGTTGATTTTACAAAGACTTTCAGTCATGTTGTTAAGTTCATAATAATTTGACTGATTCTGAGTTTAGCCATTTCAAAAGGATGGCACCTGCGACAACTTGATGTGAACAATGCATTCTTACAAGGAACATTAACTGATAATGTCTTTATGGAGCAACCTCCTGGTTTTCTTCATTCTCAGTTTCTGAAACATGTCTGCAAGCTCCACAAGGCTATTTATGGTCTTCGGTAAGCTCTATGGGTCTGGTACAAAGAACTTGGCCCATTTTTTATGTCAATTGGCTTCTTTAACTCTAAGTTTGATACCTCTTTATTTCTCCGTCAACAACCTGGCAGTGCAATATATCTTCTGGTATATGTTGATGATATTATTATGATAGACAATAACTCTATAGAGGTCACAATGTTCATTAACAAGTTGGTCGCCAGATTTTTCCTCAAGGATCTCGGTCCCTTGAATTATTTTCTAGGTATGGAAGCAACATCTATATCTTCTGGACTCTTCTTCTCTCAACGAAAGTACACTTAGGACTTATTAGTAAAGATAAACATGAAGGATGCAAATGTTGTTTTGACTCCTCTCTCCACTAGTGAATCATTTCGGTTAATTGATGACAGTCCTGCTATAGATCCTACACAATATCAACAAGTAATTGGTTCTTTATAATATTTAGCTCTCACCTGCCTAGATATCTTATTTACCATTAATAAGCTATCATAATTCATGCATCAACCATCTGTAACGTATTGGTTAGCTATTAAATGCGTATTATGATATCTTAAAGGTACTCTTGATGGTATCTTTCTCTACAAAAACTCTCCACTTTAGCTTTAAGCTTATGTTGACGTTGATTGGGCTAGAAACTTTGATGATAGAACATCAACATCTTGGTATATTATTTTTCTAGGAGCCAATCCAATCAGTTGTAGTTCCAAGAAATAAAAGATAATTACTAAGTCAACCACTGAGGTTGAGTATCGTTCTATTGCAACTATCGAACTTAATTAGTAATGAATCTGCTCACAGAACTTAGCTTCCGCTCTTCTATTACTCCTACAATATACTATGATAACGTCGGTGCTACATACTTATATGTCAATCTAGTATTCCACTCTCGTATGAAATATATAACAATCGACTTTCACTTTGTACGAGATTAGGTGATGAATCATCAATTACGAGTTTCTCATGTTCACACGACGGATCAATTAGCGGACCCCCTCACGAAGCCACTCTCCCGAAAGTTATTTTCAGTTCATCGGTCCAAGATCGACATCCTTGGCAAGAGCTCGATCTTGCAGGGGCATGTTAAAGGATAAAGTTGTTGTAACTGAATGGTTAGACTGTTGAGAAAAATTTTCAACTTTCAATCCTTCAAATCTTGCTTCTTCATGTATAAATAGTTATGCATATGAAGGAATAAGTTAATAACTTTACTTCTATAAAATAAATTTCTTATTTCTATCACTTATTGACCCCAATAACTTTATCCAAACATGAATAGATGAAACTCCTAGATGTGAGAGACTTGTGTTATATTATGATCCCATTACACAACTTATATTCCTTTGATATGATTCCAAAGGAAACACTTCTATGTTGCTATATGCTCCTTTGATATGAATGAACCAAATGAATTGTCATATATACCTCTTGAACTCATGCCTTATATTATAATCTTGATCCCCTCATATATTGTTATGCCTCTTGAGCTTATAATTTATATGATCCTAGTTTGCTATTATGTTATTTATATGCTCCTTTGATATCAATGGATCGAATGAAATATCAAATATGATTCTCCTCTTGAACTCATGCCTTATATTATGATCCTAATATACTCATATGTTGTTATATGCTCCTTTGATATTGATGAATCAAATGAAATGATAAATATGACTCTACTTTTTGAGTTCATTGCCTTGTATCATAACATTGATTTGCTTATATATTTCTCTTTATTTTTTTGTCATCAATGAATCAAATGAAATATCAAATATGACTCTTGAGATCATGTCTTTAATTTCGATCTTGATCTGCTTATATATTGTTATACGCTCTTTTGATATTAATAAAATTAAATTAAATAACAAATATAACTTTTGACCTCAAGCCTTTTGATCAAGAAATATTAAAAATGACTCTTGAATCCATGCTTTGCATCTTGATCCTTATGTTATATGATTTGTTAAAGCATCTTGATCCTTATGTTATATAATTTGTCATCCTTCTATCATGATAGTCGCTTGTTAAGTTTTGTAGCTCATATTGTTATTATATAATTTTTTTAGATTAACTCGTATGTTAGGTTTGGACTGGTGGAATATTAGAAGTTTGTGGTAACTCTTTGATAGTTTTGCATGATGTTATTGTAAAAGAACACTTTGTTTGTGATGTTATCCAGAAATCTGAGTTTGTGTTGTAAATGTTAAAAGAAAACTCCTATTTTTAAAGTTTAGAATGTTAAAATTGAAGATTTTATGTTGATATGTGAACTTGTAGTAATTGATTGATTTTATAAGTATGATATTTCATTGATCTTATGAGTTTATAAGTGATATTTTAAAAAATTATAAACTGCACAAGTTTTATAATATGTGTGAATAAGAATTGAATGCTTTTGATATCCTTAAATTTTATAATTTGGATCTTGGGTGGATTATAGATAGACTTCAAAATATTCTTATTTATTGTAGGTTACACCTCTATGATGTTATTTTTGGGGTGTTACACTATGCATTTTTGCTACACGTTTGTCACGTTATAATATTTTGTGCCAACTTAACATAAGTAGATAAGAAAAGTGAAAAGAATTATCAAATTAGAATCTTACTCTACGTTACACTGGAGAAGAGAAATGGAGAATTGGACGAGAAGAAATGTCGCTTTGTTTGAGGAATTTGGACTAATTTAATATCTTTGGGTTTTTTGTTTTAAGACAACTGTTATATCCGATGCTATAGTAAAACTTAATTTTGATTTTCCTTTTTAAATGAGTAATTTGTAGAGATTTGTCCTTTCTAATAACATGAATCTCAATTGAGCTATGATCTTATAATTCTGAAAATTTATGAAAGTCCTAACCTATATGCATTATTTTGACATATAATATTCTATGCACACTTATTGTTTGAGCAAAATTATTTTTGTTGGAAACTAGATTTATAAATTCTTCTTCGAATACCTTATCTGAATAATTTGGAGTATAAATATCTATTTAAATATTTATTTTAATTAATCCCTTGAAATATGTCAAATAAAGACAAAATGTGGTAACCTATCTACCTTGTTTTAATTAGTGTTCTAAATAAATTTTTTTACTAAAATCTAGACTCTTAAATTCTTTTATTTAGTATCTTATTTGAATAATTTGAAATATAAATGCATACGCAAACGTATATTTCAATTAACCCTTGAAATTTTGCTAACTAGGGATAAGATGATTATGATTTATTTATATTCAATTCCTTATAACTTTCAGTAGACAACTTCAATTTATATAAAACTTATCTTATTTAAAAGTAGACTCACATATTTTCCTAATAGTGCTTTACTAGTTATAGTACAATTGCTTATCTAAATATTTAGTGCAACTTACCTTTTCTATCGAAACAAATTGATTCTTATATTTATCAATTCTCACTTCTATCTCTTGAAACTTGATATCAGCTAAAATCCTCCCTCATACGAGTCTTGTATTTCTACTTTAAACTATTTATTTCTTATAACTAATTCTTATTATATTTAAATAAGTTGTGTAAAAGTTCATATAAGCTTGTGCATATGTATGCTTTTCTTATTTCACATATGCTTTCAATAAAATTATAATTTTTTTATTAAAGTATCCTTTTATACTTCGATATTTATGGGATAATGTTAATCTTTTGTTAGAAATAGAAAGGGAATTATGTTGTATTAGAGGCTGTAATGCTCTGATCGGTCATAGTGGCTGATCCAAACGTGGGTGGAGGATGGAGCTCTTAGATATAGGAGACTTATGTTATGTGACTATTAAAAAATAAGTTAAGTTATATTATGTTATGATTCAACTACACTATCTATTCGTTTGATATGATTCTAGAGGACATGCTTATGTGTTGCTCTATGTTCTGCTGATATAAATAATTGAATAAAATATCAAATATGATACTTGAGCATATGCCTTATATTTATTCTTAATATGCTCATATGATGCTCTTTGCTTTATTGTTATAAATGAATAAAATGAAATGATCTCATTGTCTTATATTTTGATGTCGATTTGCTTATATAATATTTCTTGCTCCCTATGAACCTAAAAATGATATATATATATATATATATATATATATATATATATATATATATATATATATATATATATATTGCTTAGATGAACCTAATGCAACAAACCTCCTAATATTTGTTATTCTAATTGATTAATTGATAAGTCAAACACTTTGAAACATATCTTATAATTTTCTTCTTCATTCCTTCCCATTAAACTTTTGAGATCTCTATACATCTTAATGCTACCAAGATACATAGTATACTTAGATTTATGTCACATTTGGTTCTTAATGTCTCAATCATTATTGACACATAGTTTATACCTAAATGTCAGCATGCCATCCTTCTTAATCCAAAAATCAAACTTCAATCTTTTTTCCACCACATTCCTCAAGAAGACCAAATATGAATACCCATAAATGTGCTTATTTAATTTGTCGGATGAGATCGAATTAAACTTGAATAGAAGCCATCCATATTTTATAGTCTTGTGCTTTCTTCTTAACATTTAAGCTATAATTTTCTTCAAACAACTTTTGTTGCTTCATACTCAGAATAGCTATAAAACTTCTAGATTTACTAAGAAGAGCATCAATTACAACATCGGTTTTACCTGGTTGATAAAGAATGATGTAATCATTATCTTTTAGAGGTTTCATCCATCTCTTTTACCACATATTCAACTCATTCTAGATGAAAATATACTTTAAACCCATATAGTAATGTCTCTAAATTTTTAAAGCAAAGATACTATTAATTCTAAATCATAAGTTGAATAAATTTTTAAAGCAAAGATATTTACTATTAATTCTAAATCATAAGTTATAGTTATATTGATAACTCTATAATTGTTTGGAAGCATAAGTAATTACTCTCTCATCTTGTATATACCTCTCTTGAAGCATTTGTATAAACTACAAACCCATCATTATCACTCGAAATTATGAGAATAAATGCACTCATCAATCTTCATTTTAGCTCGTAAAAACTTTGTTCATACTCTTTATCCCATTCAAATTTTATATTCTTTTTGGTTAGTTTGGTGAGAGAACTAGCAATTTGAGAGAATCCCTCTACAAATCTCATGTAGTAACTTATGCCCAAAAAACTTATAATTTTTCTCACATTCATTAATCTTGCTCATCTAACTATCAGTCTACTTTCTTTGGATCAGTAGAGATGTCTTCTTTTGAAATCACATGACCCAATAAGGTAACCTAACAAAAAGTCATATTTGTTAAACTTTGCATATAATTTTATTTCTCTTGATATTAATAACACAATTCTCAAGTGTTCTTAATGATCTTGGTTACTCCTCCAATATATTATTAATACATCATTAGTGAATACAATGATATAATCATCCATGAGTGGTGAAATACTCTATTCATCATATTCATAAAAGATGCACAGGCATTAGCCAAATCAAAAGGCATCACCAAGAATATTATTATAAAGATATTCTCATTCTTAATCTTTAACTGATAGTAACTAAATCTAAAATCAATCTTGAAGGAGACTTGTGCAATCTATAATTAATCAGATAAACATCAATTCTGGGTAGAGGATATTGTTTTTGATGGTAAATTGATTTAATTATTTATAATAAATATAATATCTCATTATTTTATCTTTTTTTAAATAAATTATACCAAGCACCCTATGGTAAGGCACTAGGCTGAATGAAACCCTTATCTAATAATTCTTATAATTGTTTCTTTAACTTTACTAAGATGAATGAAACCCTTATCTAATAATTCTTATAATTGTTTCTTTAATTTTACTAACTCGACTAGTGTCATTCTATAAGGAGTCTTAAATATTAATATTGTCCCAAATGCCAAACTAAGCAAATGGTAAGTTGCACAGGTGGAATTTGAGCCTATGACCTAGTAATATATTTGTCAGTCTTTACCAACTAACCTAACTAACCTTTCTTTACATATACAGACAACCTTTCTATATAAGATGATAAGCCTAAATGACATATATAATGCAAGGAGGTGAATTATGCCTAATACCCTCAAATAAAATGCTAACTGATGAGGTATATAAATGTGAACATCTTTGTGTAATAACAAATACTAGCATAATAGGATAATAACCAATCCATGCCAAAAATAACATCAAAGCTATGAATATCTAGGAGACTCAATTTAGTAAGAAGTTTATATTCTCCAATGGAACTCAAATAAGATAGATTGACCAAGTTTATTGTCAAAGAATTCTCACCAACAATAGTCACATGAGGAATATAATCCAGTAGTCTAGGTTGAACACTTAAATAGAAAGTAAAATATTATAAAACAAAAGATAGATTAGAATTAGGATCAAACAAAGCTTTTGTATTTATGTCAAAAATATGAATAATATCTTCAACTATTAATTTGAAAAGCCTAGAATTTGGTTCAGTAATAGCATATGCTCTAACATTAGTTGTGGGCTTAAGAGATACTAGCTCTTTTTAATTGTTGAGAGGTAATCTTTTACTTGATGATCTAATTTTTCACAAGTAAAATAATCTTCAATCATCCTAAAACACTAACTTATTTTATGATTTTTCTTACATTTTGCACAATATAGTCTTCTATTATGACTTTTCTTTCTTAAATCTAGATATTTTAAATTTCTTGCTATCACTTTTGATTTAGTTTCTCTTTTTATTCTCCTATTAGTGAACTTGGCCTTACCCTTTTTGTCCATGATCTCCTATATCTCTTTAATGTCTCTCTTAATTATCATAGCTCTAATAACCATTTTAGCATATTATCACGGACTTAACTTGTAATCATCAATAATTTACTTTATTAATGTAAATTAATTACTATGAATAATATATTACTTTATTATTAAATTCCATATTTATGTACTATAGTTAAGGAAATGATTAAATTGATTTCCTTAATCATGTGAATAAGTTAGGAGTTTTGATAATCAATTAAATTATTAATTGATTTGTTTCTTAATGAGTGAAGGAATTTTTAGAAAGTAAATAGTTTACATTCAATTTTAGTGTATGAACCATAAGAAATAAATATTATATTTCTCTCTTCGTGTGTGAAAGGATAGTAAATATAAATTAAAAATAAAAATTAAATTATTACTTACCTTTCGAGAAGATCTCATCATCTCCTATATAAATGGCTCCTCCTCCCCATTTGTCACCGAGCTTGACGATGGAAGGATTGAAGAGGAAAATTTTCGAGGAGATGATCCCGAAGAAAGGATAACCGACGAGAGGTAGAATCCTTTATTTTTCTTTATCAAATTTATTTTATGTTTTGAAATATTGATATTGGGATTGTTACAATTTTATGATGTATAATAAATAGTATTTTAATTAAATTTTTTTATGATGAATAAATAATAATAATTAATTTATAATATAAAAATAATTATTTGATTTATATTGGTTTCTTAAGCTTAAGTGAATTTTAAGATTTATTTAATGATTAAAATTTTTAGTTTTGGATTAATAGTTTTGATTTAGTTCATTAGATATATTTATGTTACAAGAATCATGCATATATATTCGTATGATTTAATTAGTTTTAGATTTAAAATCATGAACTTAAATTTCTTTAATTTATGGATTTGAGCTATTCTTTAATAATTTAAAGCATAAAAATCTAATTTGATAAAAGGAATCTAATTAGGGTCTAACTTGAATCGGGTTGATTTGTTAAACTGGGTCGACTCAGCCTATGTGATTCTGTACGATCCAACCTTTGTGGCCAGGTATAACCTAGCCTATGTGACTAGGCATAACTCAACGTATGTGGTATAGTCATGCATGACCTAGCTCATATGACCAGTTAAGAGCCAGCTCCTATGGCAATGTATGACCTAATACATGTGGCTAGGCATGATTAGCCTATGTGATATGGCCATACATGACTCAGCCCATATGACCAGTTAGGAGCTAACTCATATAACAAGGCACGATTTAACATATGTGGCAAGGCATGACCTAGCTCATATGCCAAGGTATGACCTAACCTATGTGGCCAAGCATGACTCAACCTATGTTTCCAAGTATAATCCAACTCAAGTGGTCATGTACGATAAAATCCATATGTTAAGGTACAACCCAACCCATGTTATTAGTCATGACCCAACCCATTCGGCCAAGTATGACCCAACCCATGTGGTCAGGTAGCAGCCAGTCGATATGACAAGATACGACCTATTCCATGTGGTCAGGCATGGTCTAGCTCATGCGATCAGGTATGACCTAGTCCGTATAGTTAGACATGACCTCAACTCATGTGTCTAAGCATAACCCAACCCACAAGCCAAGCATGACCCAATTCAATAGTAAGGCTCTGCCTAACTTATGAATAAGGTTTAGCCTAATCTATAAAATTAAGCCTGCCCAGCAATACGATTGGTGCTAGACATGTTATCACTCATCTATCTAACCTATTATACCTCATCCTAACATATTACTTAGGATAAACACGTGTGATACACGTGACCCATCTAAGACTTAGGTTAGTTGGTTCGATTTAGGCTAGCACTATATAATATAGTCTGATTTTCTCTTCCTTTATTATTAATTCATTGAATCACATAGGATCGATTCAAATTAGTTTAGGGTGATTCTAGACTAACATGACTAGTTCAAACCCACGTAACCTAATAAAAAATAATCAAATCTAAATTAGACCAGTCTAGGATGATTCCAGATAGGTTCTATAAGGATTTTTGGTTGGTTCTGTTAAGTAATAATCAAATTGAGCTTAGTTTAAGTCAATTGAGCTATTCTAATTAAAGTTTTGGTTGATTGAGAACTATTGAGAGATTGATATTTCATGTCTTTATGATTTGATAAATTTAAAAGTTATATTTAAAGATGTCATTCGAAAATCATCATTGGTTTTTTACTTTATGTAAGTTTATAATATTAATATATTTTTATCATATAGTATATATGACTATGCTAGTAGTCTACATTGGAAGTGCAACCTATGAAAAGGGCTGCAGGCTTATCATAATACGAAGCCACCAATGTATATAATCTAGCATATCATACATCAAATATGGTCTTTTATAATATTTGATCATACTACTTTTTGGATGCATACAAGAATTAATGGGTGAATGTAAATAATTGATTTATGAATGTTTATGTATCCATGCTGAGGGTATGTATGTGTAAGATTATGTAGCTCTTTATTAATTGAATAAGATATATTATGGATTATTTGGATTCTGATAAAAGATATGAGCCAATATTAAATAAAATCCATATTATATTGAGATATTTTAGGGGATGCCCTTGATAGAAGGAACTCTCCTAATAACTTACTCTAGACCCTCTGCTCTCGCTTATAAATAGACAGGACCTACTATAAACCTAAAGTACGAAAAGGCACGGAATGACAATAGGGAATAGAGTTAGAGAGATTACAGTTATTCTTTTGATCTCCCCAAACCATCAATTAAAGTGGTTTTGTGAAAGGATATGAAGAAAGGAGAAGGGGTCTAGATCCGTTCTAGTTCTCCTTATAGAGCGATATTCGGTATTATTCAGATCCGACGAGCGGTACTCTTGAAAATCTAATTGGATCTCAATCAGATGACATCTAAAGGTACGCATCGTAAACAGATCTAGTATTATTTGATTTCAATCTTGGTATAATAATTTTTTCGCATAATAGATTGCATAATTATAGTTTTTATATCAACAATTGGTATCAGAGCCTAGGTTTTAAAATAAAAAATATTAGATCTATTATTTTTGTTTATGATGCGTTGATCTGAATATCTTATTGATCTATTTTCCTATTTGTTAATTTTAATTGTTTGCTTGCGAACAATTCTTGATGGTTGTTGTGCATCGTGGAAAAGACATAGCAATCTTACTACGTTTTTTGGCCAGATCGCGGCGACCGAGGTGTGCGTCGAGATCAATAGCGTGTGACGCCGCAACCGACAAGCGTTGGATTGGGCAACCGCATCCACCGTGATCGCATGGGTTTGCCATGAATGGTTGATCGTAGGTGGCGGTGCGTGAAAGAGGCCGTGCAAGCGCGGCCTCGCTAGTGATGGCGCATGCCATCGCGTCCCAGCAACGGTGCATATGACGCGGCGACCGTAGCAAAGTGCCAGCAACATAGGCCGCGACATGACGGCGGCATGACGATGAAAAGGGAAGAGGTTAGGGTTTTTCTTAAGGAAATTACAGGTTTGCCATTAAGTGAAAATGACAAATTTGCTATTAATTAAAAATTACAGTTTTGCCATTATGTTAAAATTATAGTTTTATCCTTTAGTAGAAATTATAATTTTACCATTCTACTCAAATTATAGTTTTACCATTCATCAAAATTATAGTTTTACCCTTCAACTGAATAGGATTATTTACAATTTTATCGTATGATTTATTAATCCTATAATTTTTTATAAATGGTGTAATTATTTTTATATTCTTTTAGAGTTACAGTTATGCCATTATAAAATTGAGAAATTATGGTTTATTTTCTCAATTATAAAATTGATTAATATATAATCTAATAAAATTTAATTAGATTATATTTTGATTATTCATTGATTATATTTTATTTTAATCAATTTATTTAATTGGACTTATGGGCTTCTCTAATTAAATAAAATTGATTAGTTTACTTATATTTATTATTTCATTATAGTTTTGTCATATGAATTATTAATCACATATGTTAAATTTAATTATTGATTTTTGGATATTTATTTAGTTATTCACGTGCAAATGTTAGTAATTATGAAATAATATTTAATTTTCACATGAATGCATAATTTATGTATTATCATGATTACAGTTATCATATGAGTTTTTTCCTACTGATTAAGTGTTCAATAATTATTATAGTTGTTATTCTATTATTGAATTATTTCAGCATAAATTAGTTCAAATGAACTTAATAAATATTATTTGTAGTTCATAGGATAATTTAATTTTTATTTTATATTACTGCATTGATCTTGTAGTCACCAAAGTGGCCTAGATCAATTATTTATAAAATTACATTAAGGAACAAGTCCTCAATGGCATTAAGGAAATAATATTCAAAATTACATGCATAATTAGGAGATTTAGATAATCCCAAAGGATAATTTATTTCAAATAATTATGTGATGGGGTAGAATGATATTGTTTTGGATATCCTTGCAGTTTAGAATTGTATACCCAAAAGTAGCAAAACTATTCCATAAGTATGGTATCAGTCCTTTATAAATGATCTTTTGTGAACATTAGATATGTCAATATTTTTATACCCAAAGGTTAAATATTTATGATATCAATAGTTCATCATATTTTGGTAAAATTCAAAGCATTAATGTTATTTTATATTTTACAATGGTATTCTCGTCCATACATTCTCATGCATCTAGTGTCCCTGTACTCTCTGGATCAAATTATTCAGAATGGTTAGAGCATGTGCAATTTACATTGAGTGTATTAGATTTCGATTTAGCATTGCTTGTTGAAAAGCCACAGAATTAACTGACAAAAGTACTATGAAACAAGTCAATGAAATAAAGGCTTGGGAAAGATCTGATAGGCTCAGTTTAGTGTTCATAAGGATGACAATTGTAAATAATATAAAGACTTCATTACCGGTTGCATCTAGCGCACGTGAATATTTAAAGGTTATTGAAGACAGATTTAAATCTGCTGATAAGTCATTGGCTGGCACATTAATGAAAGAACTAATTACAGCTCAGTCTGATAGTACTCGAGGAATTCAGGATCACATCCTCAATATGGTTGACAAAGCTGCAAAACTTAAGACGTTAGGAACAAATGCTGATGAATCTTTCCTTGTGTAATTCATTCTTAATTCTCTTCCTTCTCAGTTTGGCCTATTCAAGATTCACTACAATACAAATAAAGATAAGTGGGACTTGAATGAGTTAACTAGTATGTGTGTTAAGGAAGAATTAAGATTAAGGCATGAAAATTCATATAATGTACTGACTACTGCTCAAGGAGTTAGTAACAAGAAAAAAAAATCGAAGCATCATCCATCAAAGAAATTTGTCGGGTCTGGTAGTGTTAGACAGACTATTGAAAAGAAAGCTATTACAGTAAAATGCTTCTTTTGTAGCAAGAAATGACATATAAAGAACGACTGCATTAAACGTAGGACTTGGAAAGAAATGTATAAACTCAACCTTTATATATTTCGAATCAAACATTACAGAAGTTCCTTGTAATACATGGTGGATTAATTATAGCGCTTCAACTCATATTACTAATAATATACAGGGATTCCTTTCAATCCAAAAACCAAAAAAACATGAAATATTCATAATTATAGGAAATCGTCTCAAAGCAAAAGTGGTATCAATAGGGACTTATCACTTACGCCTAGAGACGGGTCAACTGATGGATCTAAAAGACACATGTTTTGTTCCTACAATTTCTAGAAATTTAATTTCTCTGTCTAGAATTGATAAGTTAGGATATTATATTTCTTTTGGTAATGGTAAACTCAGCTTATTTTATGATTTAATAAAAGTTAGTTATGGAATTTTATGTGATGTTTGTATAGAATTAATTTGAATCTTGAATTTATAAATATATTATTGACCCTACAATCAAGTATTGAAATGAAACGTAATTCCAATAATGAAAAATCTTCTATATTGTAGCACAGACGTTTGGGGCATATCTCTAAGGAAAGAATTAAAAGATTAGTGACGGATAATATTTTGAAAATTTTAGACTTCACTGATTTTGATGTTTGCATAGATTGCATTAAAAGAAAGCAAACTAAACATACAAAGAAAAATGCCACAAGGAGTAAAGAACTTCTTGAAATTATTCATACTGATATCTGTGGACCACTCCATATTCCTTGTTTTAATGGAGAAAGGTATTTCATCACATTTATAGATGACCTGTCTAGATATGGCTATGTTTATATAACAAATGAAAAGTCTCAGGCCGTTGACATTCTTAAAGTGTACATAAATGAGGCCGAGAGACAATTAGATAGAAAAGTTAAAATTATCAGATCTGACAGGGGTGGTGAATTTTATGGCAAATATAATGAATCCGATCAGAATATTGGTCCTTTTGCTAGATTCCTAGAACAGCGGGGTATTTGTCAGTATGCATTACCAGGTGTGCCATAGTAGAATGGTGTTGTTGAAAGGTAAAATCATACTCTTATAGATATGATTAGGAGCATGATGAGTTATTCCTCTATACTTGAGTTAATGTGGGGTGATGCTCTTAGGACAACTATGTATATCCTAAATAGGATTCCTAGTAAATCAGTTCCATCAACTCCATTTGAGTTATGGACTGGTAGAAAATTCAGTTTGAGACATTTACATATTTGGGGGTGTCCTGCAGAGATAAGAGTATTCGATCCATATGAAAAAAAATTGGATCGAAGAACAATTTCTTGATATTTTATTGGTTACCCAGAAAGATCCAAGGGATATAGATTTTATTACCCTAATTATAATAAGAGGATAATAGAATCTGATAATCTAAAATTCCTAGAAAATGGTAAAATTAGTGGGAGTCAAAAGTCTCGAAGGATTAATTTTGATATTGAGGAGATTCAGGCTTCTTCTCTTATAGTATCTCATATTCGAGAAATTATTGTTCCTCAAATCAATGAGAGAATTAATGAGGGCGAATAATTAAAAAACATTGATGAATTCTCACATTATGTTGATGTCGCCGCTGATAGTCATATAGAATAATCACAATTGGCAGATTTGAGAAGATCTCAAAGAAAAAGAAAATATGTTATTTCTGATAATTATGTGGTATATCTGCAAGAATCAAATTTTGATATAGGAATGAAAAGAGTCCCCTTATCGTTTTCACAAGCCATAAAAAGTAATGATTTAAAAAAATGGTATGATACAATGAAAGATGAGTTAAAATCAATGAACCAAAATGGTGTCTAGGAACTCATTGAATTGCCCAATAATTATAAAAGAATCGATTGTAAATAGGTATTTAAGACTAAACGTAACTCGGTGAGCAATATCGAACGATATAAAGCCGGACTTATGGCCAAAGATTTTTCTCAAAAAGAAGGCATTAACTACCATTAGACCTTTTCTCCAGTTTCTTGAAAGGACTCATTGAGATTCATCATGGCATTAGTAGCTCATTATGATCTTCAGTTATATCAGATGGCTGTGAAAATAGCATTTCTGGATAGAAATCTAGATGAGAAAATCTATATGGAATAACCTAAAGGATTCATAGAAAAGGGAAAGGAAAGCTGAACTTGCAAACTTAAGAAATCCATTTATGGCCTTAAACAAGCTTCCAAACAATGATATATAAAGTTTCATGATATCATTACTTCCTTCATATTTAAGGAAAACACTGTTGTTTAGTGTATATATCTGAAGGTTAGTGGGAGTAAGTTTATTATATTGGTCTTATATGTGGATGATATATTGCTTGCCAATAGTGATCTTGGTTTGTTACATGAAACCAAGATATTTCTCAACAAGAACTTTAAGATGGTTGATATGAATGAGGCATTCTATGTTATTGGCATTGAGATATTTAGGGACAGATCTCAAGGTTTGTTAGGATTGTCTCAAAAAGATTATATTAATCGTATCTTGGAAAGGTTTAATATGTAACTTTGCAAAACCAATGTATACTTATTACTAGAGGTGAAAAAATTAGCCAAAATCAGTGCCTGAAAAATAACTTAGAAAGGGATCAAATGAAGAATATTCCTTATGGGTACGTAATTGGAAGTCTATTATATGCTCAAACCTATACAAGGTCAGATATTAGTTTTGTAGTGGTAATGTTAAGTAGATACCAAAATAACCTAGGAATGAAATATTGGAAAGTTGCAAAGAAAGTAATAAGATATCTGCAAGGGACAAAAGATTATATGCTTACATATAGGAAGTCATATCAGCTTGAACTAATGGGATATTCAGATGCTGATTTTGTAAATTACCTCGATAGCGGGAAATCCACTTCAGGATTTGTGTTCATGCTGGCTGGTGGGGTAATTTCTTGGAAAAGTGTAAAATAATCATTTATTACATCATCTACGATGGAAGCTAAATTTGTGGCATGCTTTGAGGCCACAAATCAAGCTTTATGGCTATGAAATTTTATCTCAGGACTTGGTGTGGTCGACTCAATTGCCAAGCCGCTGAAGATATTTTGTGATAATATTACAGCAGTTTTCTTCTTTAAGAATGGCAAGTACTCTAGTTGTTCCAAACATATTGAGATAAAGTACTTGGTGGTTAGAGAAAGAGTCCAGAAATAGTAAGTATCAATTAAAAATTTAAGCAGCACTATGATGATTGCTGATCCATTTACTAAAGCTGTGTAGTGTAAAATATTTAAAGAACATGTTCTTAGAATGAGGTTTGTGAGCAAGTCATAAAGGATATGGTGATACATGTTTAAGTGGATGCTATTATTGATATTTCTTTTGCATAATTAAAGTTATTTGTTTCTACTATCTTGTTTATGTATATGTTTATGCATATTATGGTTGAATACAAGAAATAGGATTATCTTGACAAGACAAATTACATGGGTCATTATAGACTATATAAGGAAAGACTAACAATGTTGTAGTACATAGAAGGAAGTGTGGCATTGATGACACACAACCGCTATGACTCACATTGGTAGTTGGACTGAATATTATTGTGCTTATTGAACTTATTAGCTTATTTTTTAAAAAAAAACCATGGCCATGTATAAAATGCTTTTCAAAATTTTCAGAATCCAATTATATAAAATTATTTTCAAATAAATTTTATTTTATTTATTTTGATTTTGGATATCTTTTATATCTTATCAATTAATGGGCCAAGTAGGAGAATGTAAGATTATGTGATCCTTTATTAATTGAATGAGATATATTATGGATTATTTGGATTCTGATAAAAGATATTAGCCAATATTAAATAAAATCCATGCTATATTGGCATATTTTAGGGGATGCCCTTGATGGAAGAAACTCTCCTAATAACTTACCTTAGACCCTCTGCTCTCACCTATGAATAGACAAGACCTACTATAAACCTAAAGTACGGAAAGGCACGGAACGACAATAGGGAATAGAGTTAGAGATATTACGGTTATTCTCTCGATCTCCCCAAACTATCAATTACAGTGGTCCTGTGAAAGGATAGGAAGAGAGGAGAAGGTGTCTAGATCTATTATAGTTCTTCTTGCATATCGATATTTGATGTTATTCAGATCCGACGAGCGGTGCTCTTGAAGATCTAATTGAATCTCAATTAGATGACATCTAAATGTATGCATCGTAAACAGATCTAGTATTATTTGATTTCAATCCTGGTATAATAGTTTTTCCACATAATAGATTACATAATTATAGTTTTTATGCCAACAGTATGGTGATTCCCTTTGGGGATTAGCAGGCTATTAAAGTGTTCCTCCATCTACTATTGGGATGAACGTATCTCCACTTGGGCAGGTGAGGGACACCACTCCATCAACTATTGGGAGTCTTATATGGATTATCTCCATCCACTATTGGGAGGAATCCATCATGTAGAGTGTGCCTCTCCCTCCGTTGTTAGAAGAGTGCATCATCAAGTATGATGCATGCATTTGTTAATTGATTATTATATATGTGTTGTATGTGGGTATTACTTGATTTTGTTTATTACATAAGTATTTATCAATATTTTTTCTAATGTGGAAGTTTTATAATAAATTGATATATTATCATTTCTTATTAAAATATTAATATTTATATATATTGCACAAATATTAAAGATTATTTTTTGATTTTTTTTTGAGGTTTCTACCCGATATTGGGTGGAATAGACTCGTGAACCTATTAGAAATATGTTATTTTTTAGAATATTTATTATTGAAAAAATAAATATTTGAATTCAAGAAATAAAATAAAAGAAAGTAATATATTCTATAAATTATGAATCTTGGATGTGACAAATTAAGAAGTTTAAGAATAATGATTTTGAGGATGCATTGGAATGTGAGATCATAGGATTAAAATATTAGATGACCCAATTAGTTTCTGAGATTTGAATTTTGGGAACTATACAGTAATACAATAATAAATAATTATTTTATTGAGCCAAATATGATGTATTTTTAACAAAATAATTAATTAATTATATTACTCAAAGATAATCTTGTTAAATAACTTGAAATGAGATTATTGAGTAAAAGGTCAAAATTTTAATATATTTTCTTCTAAATTGTAAGAAGTGTTGTATTGTTTTATCTTAAAAACATCCGTGAAGTTTTATATATTATTTTTCCATCATACTCTTTGTCCACTTTTTGAAAAGTAGATAAGAGTTGTTAATTTGCTTATAGAAGGTATTATTTTGTAAAAATATATACTTACAATTAATGAATAAATATCATTTGGTTTTGTTTTTCATGAAGATGTACATATTAGATTTATATCTAATACTTCTTTAAAAAATATATAAGAATATATTTACTAATTGTTGTATGGTTTCTTTAGATCGATGTTGATTATCATTTTTTTACTTTCATCTTATATTATTATGACTGCTTATAGAACATGTCTAGTTTTACTAATTTAATAAGATACTAAGTATCAAGTATTGTTTTAATAAAAGTTTTGATAAATTTGAATTACAAAAGTTTTGTAAGGTCTTGTAAAAATATAAATTGAATAGTATTTACTTTTATAATTTTTGTTATCAGATATTATTCTTAAAATTGACCTTAGATTTGACATGTGTAATATTTTATAGAAGTTACTTTTAATATTAATAATATAGGTACCTTTGTTGTTGAACAAATTTAATCTTGCATTGATATTTGAACATAATTATACAAGTAACTAATTTGAATGGAATTTAAATTTAACACCAAATTAATTGCTTTTGTTTGTTGAGTTTCACCTCAACTTATATTTTATGTCAACAACCAATTAATTTTTAAATTTTTAAAATTATAATAATTTATTGTATATAAAATTTGATATACTAGTTATAAGTAATTTAAAACCATATTTATTGAATGAGTTTCCTCATTTATCATATATTTTATATTAATAAAAAAACTTTTGACATGAAGTTTTTGAGTGAAACATTTAATCTAAATATTTTTCAGGATGATTTAAATTTATCTTGACATAGTATTTCTAGTATTAACTATATTGATAAATATCATTTTTTTATATCAAATTTGGGGCCCAAATTTCTATTAAGTGAGGGAGAAATGTAATCATCAATAATTTAATTCCTTAATATAAATTAACTACTATAAATAATATATTAATTTATTATTAACTTTCATGTTCATGTATTATAGTTAAGGAAATGATTAATTAATTTCCTTAATCATGTGAACAAGTTAAGAATTTGCTAATCAATTAAATTATTAATTGATGTATTTCATAATGAGTGATATAATTTTTAGGAAGTAAATAGTTTACATTCCATTTTATTGTGTGAATCATAAGAAATGAATATTATATTTCTTTTTTTGTGTGTGAAAGCATAATAAATATAAATTAAAAAAATTAAATTATTTTTTAACTTTTGGGAAGATCTCATCATCTCTTATATAAAGGGGCTCCTCATTCCCAATTCCTCACCGAGCATAACGATAGGAGGATTGAGGAGAACTCCCGAGGAAAGGATAACTAAGGAGAGATAGGATCATTTTTTTTTATCAACTTTATTTTATATTTTGAAATCTTGTTATTATGATGGCTACAGTTTATGATCCATAATAATATTTTAATATTAACATTTTATAATTAATAAATTATGATAATTGATTTATGATGTTAGAATGATTATTTGATTTATATTAGTTTCTTAAGCTTAAGTGAATTTTAAAATTTATTTAATAAAAAATTTATTTTGGATTAATATTTTTGATTTAGTTAATTAGATATATTTATGTTGCAAGAACCATAGATATATATTCCTATTATTTAATAAGTTTTAGATTTAAAATTATAAACTTAAATTTCTTTAATTTACGGATTTGAGTTATTATTTAATAATTCAAAGCATTGAAATATACTTTGATAAGAGGAGTCTAATTAGGGTTTAACTTAAGTCAGGTTGATATGTCGAATTGGGTCGACTCAGCACATATGGTTATGTACTACTGGTTACAAGTGTCTTGCAAGCAAATCACGTGAGTGATGGCACGTATGACACACTACACAGTCTTTTTATATTATGTATTTATTATTATTATTATTATTAATATATTCTCATATTATATATATAAACACAGATCCTGAATAATCTCGATCATAGGATACTCGAGAGGGACATCGAGATAACCGGATAGACCAGTGTACTGTATGTCTGTTCATATGATAGAGGTGATTGATCCCATAGCCACTTGTGTGGAGACACTAAGGGTACAATATAGGTGCTCATTGAAGAATGAGTTTATTGATTGATCCGCTTATGGAATATTGTAAGGTTAATGATACCTAATGTTAGATAGTGATTCCATAGTCCTAGTTGTGTGTTTGGTCCTTAGACTTGAGACATCAAGGATGTCTTGTTTAAGGACTCATTTGTGTGTCTTATCCCCCTCCTCCTCCCTCCCATCTTCTCAATCGACCAGCCCTTCCTTACTATGAGAGAGTAGCAAAGAAGATAGCATATCTTCTTCCATTAGTGCTTAAGAGTGGGGTTTGCGGGGGTTATAGGTTGGGGAGGGGCAGGGTGGGTGAATTAGTACAAGTGTAAAAAAATATAGTTTAAGGTTTAAGGAAAACTTTTCGTTTAGAGCAAAATCAGAAATCGGAAGCGTTTTGTTAAGTAAGTGAGCAATAAGCTTATTGAACAAAGCTAAGTTATGATCATGCTAAAGGAAAGCTCCGTATAAGAACATGCATACTAAAAAAGGCAAAGTAAAGAGATGCTCATAGATTTATAGTGGTTCATCAATAATCTTGGCCTACGTCCACTTCTCGAGTCCTCTTTATCGATATCCACCGAAGTCCACTACCGATCTTTTTTGGGTGAAGATCAAACCCTTACACTTTCTACTATTCTTTTTCCAAGCTCAGGAGAGGAACCTTACAAACTCACAAGGGAGACTTTACAAGAATATAACTCTTTTCTTCACTCCCTCGCCCTTTTTCTTTTTCTTACAAATTTAGTACTTAATTTTTCATATAATTTCTAGCCAATGTGTTATGCTAAATGCATGAAATCTTGAGATATTTATAGACTCCAATTAGCTTTAGAAATAAAGTCAAAATTTAAATGTATCTGAAAAATCTGGGTATGGGTGGTACAACCACCAGCGTTGGTAGTACAATCATCGAAAGCTACTCGAAAAACTAGGCGATGGTAGTACAATCACCGACCTGGGTAATACAACCACCAGCATGGGTGGTACAATTGTCGCCCACTAGTAGTACAACCATCGAGAATCCCAAAAAAGTGATTCCCTCCACTTTGCCAATCCTGACTTATACCTTCAGTTGACCCCTTTCCAGGTCAACCAATTGACTTCAACCTGAGCTCAATCCAATCCCAAATATGGACCTGGTTTGTCTTACTTGAGTTAATTTGGATTCCTTTCAAATCTAATACTAGTATAACTCAAACCCAAATCAATGCTAATTATGATTAATTAATTATAACCATTATGACCATCAAGTCTTACAAGACCCTCCTAACTCCCTAATAATCTTCCGACGAGTCTCTTTATCTTCTTTCGGTAAACTCCTGATGCTTTCCTGGCAAGTCCCGATTACCTTCGGCAAACTCCAAACAAGCTTCCGATACCTTTGGCAAGCTTCCGATGAACTCCTGGCAAGCCTCTAATCCCTTTGACGAGCTTTCGGCAAACTCCCAGTAAGCTTCCAATACCTTAGGCAAACTTCTGGTGAGTCTCTTTGCGAGTTCCCACTACATTGTCTGAACCTCGGCCCGATGCCAGGACTTAACTTTGGCCCAACATCTGATTATAATTTTATTTCTTTGTCGTAGTTAATCTTGTATTAATCATCTCTGACACACATATTAGCTCAATAAACCTATCAATTGATTTTATCATCAAAATATGAGATTCAACAATCTTCTCCTTTTTTATGATGACAACCAATTGATGATAGGAGTTAACCTTAACTCCCCTAATCTTCATGCCATAATCTAAATAAAGTAAACTTAAATTAAGAGAACCATACACTCTTAAATTCAGGTATCATGAAATAATTTTGCAAGTAATTTTCAGTAATATTTCAAGGATGCAACTTTATACTAATACATCAATTTCAGAAATGATATAACATCAATTTCAAGCATTTTGCCTTGAGTCATCAAATCATCAACTCATCAAAAATTTTCAAAATTATGCATTAATCAATCATATATTAAGTTAAAATTCTCTCTCTTAAGTCATCAATTATTTCTCCCCCTTTGTTTATCAATAAAGAAGGATGCGCCACATAAGAAGTAGACTCTCTCGGCGACTTGGGATGACTCAAGTTCATCAGATGAAGAAGACTACATTTCCAACTATACTCTCATGGCCATCCATGACGAGGTAAGTGAGTCATCCAATATTTTTGTTACTGAATTGTTGAATATGTTTTATGAGCTTTATGATGAGTTTAAAAAATTAGCAAGTCTTATAAATTACTTAATAAAGAGCATGATTCACTAGTTAGTAAATTTGAACAAATATATGTAGCATCACCATCACATAGTTGATACACCGAATGTGAAAATTTAGATAAACTTAGAAAAGAAAACCTTGTATTAAAATAAATATTAAAAAATTTAAAATAGAAAATAAATATCTAAACATGATCCTTGCAAATAAGGGGTCATGTTCATAGGAAAAAAGGTATTGATATTATGAGCAATACTAATCAAAAGCCAATTACCCTTATTAGAAGACCCATATTACACTCTTTGCCCAAAAATAGATGTAATTTTTATGATAGATGTGGACACTTTACCTATAGGTGTTTATTTAGAAAATATAGTCTACATAAATTAATTTGGGTTCCTCGAGAAACCATAGATAATCAAATACCCTTAGTGAAAATGGATAGAGCTTTTCATGAGGGACTCAAACTCAAATGGTTATCTAAATCAAAATCTCTCATATTATAAAGTTGTCTCCTAATAGGGCTAGAAGTACTAATTGATGTCTTGAAAGTGGATACTCAAGAGATATGACTTGAGATATAACACTCTCTCAAGCTCACTAGCCTAAGTAATGACAAAAAAATTATTAAAAATAAAATTATTAGAAACGAATCTTTGGATGATTCATTGTTATAATTAATCTTAATTGCTCTTAATGGTGCATGACTTTTTGTGTAGCTAGAGCATGCTAAAATTAGAACAAATAAAGTTTAGTTATTTTTAATGTAAAATCATCTAAGTTAAAATTTATAGAAAAAAATATTTTGATGATAGATTAAAATTATTGGCATGAATAATTGAAATATTAGATAGGTTATATGTTGACCTAAAGACGGTTATATAATAGAATGATAGATCACTTTTGAATTTGAACAAAGAATAAATAAAAATTTGGAAATGACTTTGTCAACTCCTTGCACTATGTGTAAAACTCATTTAATTGTTGGAATTGAGATAGATATATTTTTTTATTTTGAAGACATTTTATTATTTTGATGTGTTATAGTAATGACCTTCATGATTTCTTCTAGAATGAAATTTGGTTTTTGGTCTTAAATGATAATTCATTATTTGAAAATCATTCTTAAAATAAATCACATAGAACAACTAAAAAGGAGGATAATTCTTCTTTAAAATATTTTTATCTTATCAACCCTTCAATAAGAGATAATATCATACCATTTTCTCTTAAACTACAAATATGATTTTTATAATTAAAATTTGAATGAAATTTTTTTTAACTAAATCATGAACCTTCCCATAATTTATTGACTTGAGAAATCTCTTATGGGAATCAAAATGCTAACTTCTATGATCTTTCTTATTAATTACTCTTTAGGAGATTTAAGATCTTATAACTAGAGATTCTTCTTATGAACTATATTATTGAAGTTCCCTATACACTAATCAAGATCTTTTATCTTTTCTAATTTGCAATTGACTCATAATCTTGATTTTTATAACTTGATAAATGAAAACTTCTTATTAATTGATCTTTTAAGAATTTCTTTTATTATCTAAGAAGAGATTTATCAAAATAAGTCATGTCATTTAGTGTTCATGATTTGATATTAATATCCTTCATGATATGATTATTTATGAATTCCTTCTTAGTATAACTTATCACCAAAAATTAATATTTCCTAAATTTATGATAAGTTAAAAATTATATGAGATTTATTTTATCATAAACATTTCCTTGATTTATTGACTTGACTTATCCTTATGGGAATCACATTTAATATCTATGATTTTATCTTTTTAATAAAAAGGAGATTTATGATCTTAACAATTATAATTGAGATTTTTATCAAGATCATTCTTTTATTTTATTAAAATAATTTATTTAAATGAATTGAGTGTCTTAAGATTTATCTTTGATGAATTAAGATTATTTAATCTTGACTTATTATTTATAAAGAAAAAAGGAGAGATAATTCTTAAAATAAATCATGTCTTTTGGTACTTATAATTTGATTTTTCATCCTTAATGACATGATCCCTTTGTACTTATGGTCGTAATTAGAATATGGAAGTAAAAAGAAAAATTATACTATTATATTTTTTTTACAATGACCAAAGAGGGAAATAAAATTATCAATATGATTAGAAGAAAATTAGATGTGATAAATCTTATAACATTGAATAAGGAACAATTTGCTTTGAAGAAAATTTAGAATTTTAAATTTTCCAAATGTATGCGAAATGCATGATTTACAATTTAAATTTGATTAACTATCATATTTTCTTTTGGATTTTCTAACCTTTACAAATTAAGCTTCTTATCAAAATACATGATTTACTATTTTCAGATTTTTTTTATTTGTTATTTGTGTTTAAAATTTACATAAGATGAATGTACAAGTAGCTTTAGATTTCTCGGTTTTTTGAGCTACCTTCAAAATGATTCTCATTAAAATGTTTTAATATTGATATAATGTTTTATCTTTGATATATTGATAAAAAATAGATGATTTAAGGCAAAAATGCTTGATATTAGTGATATATCATTTTTGAATTTGATAAATGAATGTTATGGTACTTGAATTTTAGAGTGTTTGGTTCTCTTGAATTTAAACTTTACTTACGGAGAGTAAAGGTTAACTCCCATCATCAATTGATTGTCATCATCAAAAAATAAAAGATTATTGAATCTTAGATTTTAATGATAAAATCAATTAATGGTTTATTAATCTAATATGTGTGTTAGAGATGATTGATGAATGATTATCTACGACAAAGAAAGAAAATTACAATCAGATGTGGGTCAGAGTCAAGTCCAAGCATCGGGCCGGGTTTAAATAATGTAGTGGAAATTCACCGAGAGACTCGTCGGAAACTTATCGAAGGTATCGGAGCTTATCGGGAGTTCGTCGGAATCTCGCCAAAGGTAATCGAGAGCTTGCTAGGAAGGTATTTAAAGTTTACTAGAAGAAAACCAAGAAACTCACTGGAAGATCATTGGGGGTTACCGAAAGGCTTGTCGAGATTTAGGAGGGTCTTACTGGACTTGATGGTCAAAATGGTTGTAATTAATTAATCATAGTTAACATCGATTAGGTCTAGGTCCTACTTGAATTAGGTTTTAAAGGAATCCAAATTAATTTAAGTGAGGCAAACCGAGTCCACACTTAGGTTTGGATTGAGCTCAGGTTAAGCTCAATTGGTTAACCTAAAAATGTGTTAACTTAAGGTACAAGTCAATATTGGAAAAGTGGAGGAAACACTTTTTTGAGATTCCCAATAGTTGTATCACCAGTTAGTGGCGATCGTCGCTCAAGCTTATCGCTCGGTCGGTGGTTGTACCATCGCCACCATGTTTTTCGAGCAGCTTTCGACGGTAGTACTGTCGACGTTGTCGATTGTACCGCTTATACCTAAATTTTTTAGGTACATTTGAATTTTTACTTCAAATTTATGAAGCTAATCAGGGTCTATAAATACTCCAAGTCTTCTTGCATTAAGCACAAGGAATTGGGATAGAATTATGAGAAAAATAGTATGCTAAAAGCGTGCAAGAAAAAAAAAAGTGGGGGCAAGGGAGTGACAAAAAAGTCTTGTAATTTTTATAAAGGTCTCCCTTGTGAGTTATAAGTGTAAAGCTTGTAAGGTATCTCTCTTGAAACCGTGAAAAGGAGACTAGAAAGTGTAAGGGTTTGGTCTTCACCCAAAGAAGATCGGTAGTGGACACCGGTGGACCTCGAAAGAGGACTCGGGAGTAGATGTAAGTCAAGTTGTGGCGAACCACTATAAATTTATGAATACTCTTATCTTTATTTTTGGATTTGCATGTTTTACTTGAGCATTCTTTAAGTAAGAAACTTAGCTTCATTCTATAAGATTAAATTACTCACTTTCTCTACTTGAATGAAACGATTTCAATATCTTTTTACTTTGAGAATTTTTTCTTAAACCAAGTTTTAATACTTGCAACCCCTCCTCAACCCCTCCGCCTCCCACAAACCCCCACCCCCAATCCCCATCCCCGCCTCTTAGTGTCAATTGATCCTAACAAATTTTTCTCTTTTTTTATTATGTGATTTGTTTTATATAAAAATTATTTTATCGTCTATGCCAAATTCAAGCATTATCATTTAAAACTAAAAATCAAGTTTTAAAAAATCATCAAGATCATTATAATAAAATATTTTTCACTAAGTAAAATATTTTCAAATAATTTAAAAATTGAATACTAAGTAAAATTTCTAAAATAAATCATCAAGATTATTATAATAAAATATATTCAAACTAAAGCTTTGATTTAGTTTAATTTCAATGATTTTTCTTTTTTAAGTGAGTCTAACTCTTTAGACTTAATGAAATGAGTTACCATGCTCATTTCAAAGTATTTTTTTTACTTTATTTCAAGCCCTAATTCAAGAATGATCTATCATTCAATCATGCAACATTCAATCATATTTCAAGTCAATCATTCAACATTAGCATTTACATTTAATTCAACCAATATAATATCATTAAAATCTCTTTTTCAGAAAATTTCAACATAGATAATTTTTCATTAATAATAACTAAGGTTCTTCAATGTTTCATTTTTGTACTATTATGCTCTAGCTATGCATAAGACATGCATTCTCGAAAAGAAATCATGAACTATCAAAATATTTATTACCAATAATTTTAATTCATAATTTTTGTTATTGTTGTTGTTTAGGTTAGTGAGCTCCAAAAATGTTTTAGATCTCAAGTCATGTGCCTTAAGCATCCACTATCAAGTTATCATTTTTTGCTCCTAATCTTTGTTCATAGATAAATCTACAATATATGAGGTTTTGATTTGACTACCCAATTATTTTAGGTCCCTCATGAAAAGCTCTATATAATTTAATTAAAGGTATTGGTTATTTATGGTTCCTTTAGGAACCTAAACCAACTTATGTGGACTATACTTTTTATATATACATCTATAGGTAAAGTGTCCACATTTATCATAAAAATTATATCTGTTTTCGAGTGAAGAATGCAATATGGGTCTTCTAACAAAAATAGTTGGTTTTTTATGAGTGTTACCCACAAAGTCAATACCTTCCTTATGAACATGACCTTTATTAATAAGGATCAAGTTTAAAGATTTATTGTATATCTTAAGCTTTTCTAAGGTTTGTTTTAATATGGCATTTTTTTTTATTTCATCTAGTATTTCACATTTCGAGCAAGAATTACATGGTGTTAATGCATCATTCAAAGTTTTAAGTTTACTAGAGAGAACTACATAATCTTTTTTGAGTGATTTATAAGTTTTGCTAATCTTTTTATGCTCATCAAATAATTCATAAAAGATATTTAATAACTCATCAAAAGTAAAGAAGGATTTAGGTGAGTTACTTACCTCATCGTTGATAGCCAAAAGCATAAGATTCTCTACTTTTTTTTATTGTCTTCTTGATTTTCGGAGTGCCCTGGCTTCTGGCATTCATAGCAAGAAGTTGTATCCTTTTTACGTTCATCTATATATGTTTTATTCTTTTTCATTAATCTTTTTTATTCTTTTGTCATGAGTTCAAGATCATAGTCCTCATCACTCGAGATTTCACTCAATGAGTCATCTCCTATTTTCAATTTAATTTCCTTCATGTTATTTGGAAGGTGTCTTCTTGTGTGCTCAGTTCAGTATCCTTATTCTTTAGAAGGTGTATGCTTTCATGCATGATTTCTAATGTGTGTCATATATCAAAAGCTGAATCATGACCATATATATCATTTATAAGGTTGGATGATTTTTGAAATCTATTTTCGATGATGTTTCATAAATCAAAATCCAATGAAATAAAAAAGATACATGTTCTAGTTTTTTAAAAGGTGTAGTTCGTTCTATTGAACATAGGAGGATGTGTAATGCATTGACCCTCGTTAATACCAAAAGAAGTCATTAACTCGTTCGAGTGTTAATTCAATTAAGTGTAATGCAGCTCTGATACTAACTGTTAGGATCGAGTTGACACTAGGGTGGGGGGGGGGGTGTTAATTAGTGCAAGTGAAAAGAGTACTCCGTTTGAAAAATATACTTGAGGTAAAAATCAAAACTATAAGCATTTTTTGTCAAGATCAAGTTAGAAAGTAATTAAACTTAAGACCGAATGAAGAATCTCGATTTAGCTATAGAATGCTAAAATAAAAAGCAATTAAAGAAGGTTCACAAATTTATAGTGGTTTAGTCACTAACTTGACCAACGTCCACTTCCCGAGTCCTCCTTTATCGAGGCCCATCGGTGTTAACTAATGATCTTCCTCCATGGGTAAAGATCAAAGCTCTTTACACCTTTCTCCTTTTTCTAAGCTTAGGAGAAGAACTTTTATACTCTCCTTTTCACAAATTCAGGAGAGAAACATTTACAATCTTTCACTCTTCCTTTAACCTCACTTTACACTTGAAGCATACAAGGAAAGTTTTCAATAAATTATAATAGTATTTTCCTATATTTTTATTTTTTTTCTTTTACTTTCTTGCTCTCCCAAGTAAGAAAACTTGAGGTATTTATAGACCCCAATTTGGCTTTAAATTTTGGAGCCAAAACTTAAAAATTCATATAATCTAGAGTATGGGTGGTACTACCATCAACACTAGTGCTACTACCACCAAAAGCACCTAGAATTCCTAGGCAGTGATGGTACTACCACTACTTGGGCAATACCACAGTCGCCCATCAGCGGTACTATGATTGAGAATTTTAGAACAATATTTTTCCCCTACTATTTTGTACCCAACTTGTACCTCTATTAACCACTTTCTAGGTCAATAAAATGAATCCAACCTGAGCTCAAATCTAACCCAAAGTGAACCTACTTACCTTATATTGAATTAATTTATATTTCTCTAAATCTAACTCAATTAAGACTCAATTATGATGTTAACTATGGTGCATTACACAATTACAATCATTTTTATTGTCTGACACCTTAATCAATCTTCCAAACTATTGAATCTTAGATTTTGATGATGAAATCAATTGATGGATATTCAATCTAACATATGTGTGTTAGAAGAGAAATGTAGGTTTAACTATGATAGAGAAAAGGAGTTACAACCAAATGTTGGGCTAGAATCAAGTTTGGGTATCGGGCCAAAGTTCAGACGATGTAGTGGGAGCTCGTTGGGAGTTTGCTAGGAGTTCACCGAAAGAATTAGGAAGCTCGTTGGGAACATATCGGGAGATCATCGGAAGAATACCGTAAGACTTACCACAAGAATGTTGGAGGTTATCGGATTATCTAGGGTTAGGTCATTTATTAAGCTTGATGGTCCTATATGGTTGTAATCAGTGAGTTATAGTTATGTTCTAGTCCTAATTGAGTTTGATTTGAAAGAAATCTAAATTAACTCAATGTGAGGTAACCAGGTCCACTATGGCGATGGATTGAGCTCAGATTGAGCTCAATTGGTTAACCTAAGAATTGGTCAATATAAGGTACAAGTTGAGATTAGAAAAGTGGAGAGAATCACTTTTCTGGATTCCCGACGATTATACTACCAGTGAGCGATGATAGTACCACCACCACCCAGTTTTTTAGGTAACTTTTGGTAATAGTATCACTAGCACCGATGGTTGTACCGTTCGTACCCAGATTTTTTGGATACGTTCAAATTTTAGCTCCATTCTTATGAAGCTAATTGGGATCTATAAATACCCCAATTCTTCCTATATTTAGCACAAGAATTAACACAAATCATTGGGCAAAAATCTTTTAAAAAAATGTGTGCTAAAAGTATGCAAGAAAAAGAAAACGGGGAAGGGAGTGAACTAAGTGTTGTAATCCTTGTAAGATATCTCTCTTGTAAGTTGAAAGCTTGTAAGGATTTGATATTTACCCAAAAAAGATCAGTAGTGGACACTGGTGGGCCTCGACGAAAAGGACTCAGGAAGTGGATGTAGGCCAAGATTACAGTCAAACCACTATAAATTGTGAGTGTTTCTCTCTTGTTTATTTTTAGCATTCATTAGCTAAATCGGAGTTTCTCGATCTTTAGTTTAAATCCTTCACATATTTAAAATTCTAAAAAACACTTCTGATCCTGATTTTATTTGAATGATTTTTTTAAAAAAATTGATATTTCAGCACTTGCACTAATTCACCCCACCCTATCTTCCCACGCAACCCCCGCACCCCCCCCCCGCCCCCTCGCTTAGTGGCGATTGATCCTAACAATTGGTATCAGAGCAAAGTCTTATTCATTAGACTAACACTCACTTGAGTAAATGACTTTGTTTGGCATGAATGAGGGACATTCTATTTCACCTCCCATGTTAAATAAGATGAATTACACATATTGAAAAACTAGAATGTGTATTTTCTTTATTTTCATGAATTTTGATTTATGGCATATTATTAAAAATAATTTTAAAAAATCTTCTAAGACGATGAACAAATGGAATGAATTTGTTAAGAAGGCTTTTTCGTTGAATGCGAAGGCTATGAATACCTTATTTTGTGCACTTAAGAAAAATAAATGTAATCGAGTTTCTATTTATGAAACTACTTATGATATTTGGCATACACTTAAAATCATACACGAAGGCACTAGTAGAGTTAAAGAATCTAAGATCAATATTTTAGTTCATAGTTATAAATTGTTTAGAATGAAATTAATTGAGTTCATTGGAGACATATACATCCTTTTCACGGATGTCATCAGTGGTCTAAAGACACTTGAAAAATACTTTTCTAATTTTGAACTTGTTAGAAAATTTTTAAGATCCCTTCCTAAAAGTTAGGATCCTAAAATAACTGCTATACCAAAGGCCAAAAATCTTAATAATTTTCCTCTTGAAGAATTTATTGGATCTCTTATGATATATAAACTGAACTGCAAAGCTCATGACGAGTTTGATGAACCCCTTCCAAAGAACAGGAAGGATTTAGCATTGAAAACCATAAATGGCTCCTTCAGTAAAACCTCGAGTGATGAGGACAATGATATTACATTGTTATCCAAAAATTTTAAAAAAATTATAAAAAAGAATATAAATTATAAAAATAAAAAGGTCGAAATTCTTATTAACCCACCGTACTATGTCTCAAAATCAAACTCACACCCCATATTTTAAAACTCGTCTAAATGACCCCCCCCCTATACTACGATTTCATATCAAAGCCACCCTTCATACTTTAAAACTCGTCTAAGTGGCCTTCGTACTATGATTTCATATCAAAGTCACCCTTCGTACTTTAAAATATATCTAAGTGACCCCCCGTATTTTGTCTCAAAATCAAAGTGTGATCTCCTAGAAATCTTAATATGTAGGATTGTTACGATAATTTACTCTTAAGTGTGACTAAATTTTGGTAACACCTCTCCTAAAACTCGAACATATCTCATTTACAATCAATCATATAACCTGTAAAGAATAACAAGATATAACTAATTGATTGAACTACCACAAAGTTAGAAACATTATCAATTAAATATACCATACAAACATCTAATGTACCCTAACTACTAGTAATCCAACAATTATGTCAAGTGGAATGTACATTAATAGTAATCCATCTTATGTTCCTAACTCATGAACAAAAAGTGAAATGTATGTAAACATCAATAATCAACTACTACTAATTATTACCCTAATCACTTTATTCTCTAGGTCTTGCTTCAGAATGAGCTTGCTTCTTTTTTTTATCTAGAGAGAATTTGTATTATTTTGCTATAGTTATGTATCTTAGTTGGGTGTCGTTCCTATATTAAAGATCATTTTCATAAAGTTAGTTTCAATTATCAAACTATGTAATAATTAATAGTATTGTTGAAAATATACCTATAATTGAGATTGAGACTCCAGTGGTAATTGACTTGGGCCCAGTTCCAAGTGGGTTGCTTCTATTGCTTCAGCTTGCTTCAGTGTCATCCTATGCCACTTCATCCTATTTGTATATCATTGATACCGCACTGCACGTACGAGATTAGTTATGTTATTTTGGTATTGACAAGCATAATGTCCTTGTTTTCCATATCGCCCATACTTGTTTGAGTGTCCTAGTTTTGTTCTCATTTGTGATGGTTGCCCCTCACCATCAGCCCGTTTTCTCGTTTTTTTGGGTCGACCAATCCTTTCATTGAATTGTGGTGGCTCGATAGGGAACCCACCAATGAAAGGCCAATCATCAATATATATAAGTGATAATATTTAATAAAAGATCCATAAGTGGATTATAATATTAAAGTAAAACCTATGATAGATAAAAAATTTATCTAACCAGGCACTGTGTGAACTCTCTCGCTGTAGCAATTCTCCCACATATCCTTATGGTAATAAGGATCTATGTAGTTTTCTAGGGCTTACTCTGGAAATATATGACGGCTATGGCAAACTGACAAGGAATATCAATGAGACCTCATCTATTACAATTGCAGAACCATTCCCTTAGCCTAACGATGTGTCTTTTTCTAGTAAAATGACCCACCTCAAATACATCATCATCGGTATAAACTATAATCTAATCTTTGCATCGCTTCTTATCTTCATCTATCTTCTTCAAGATTCTAGGGTATATACTATGGCAATAACCCTCTATTTTGGCTTTTTAGGTCTCAATTCTCTTTATCATCATTCTCCTAATCATCTCGCACATGGTGATAATCGGTTGGTCCCATGCTTTTAATATCCAAGATTTGAATGTCTTTGTGATGCTATTGACCAACATGTCAGATTTGGGATACCTAAAATTGGAGAAAAAAGTCAAAGTTAGTAGTGATATTTTTTTTTGCATAATAATAACAAAGAAAATATATGAAGAGCAATATACCATGCAAAGCCTCTATTTGACCACTAATGATTGTCTTTTATTGCTAATGAATGATACGCATCCTCATTAACCTCCTTGATTTGGTTCATGTAGTAACTAAATCAAGCTTCTATAACCTTTGAACGACTCAAGGCTGCCATGATGATGACGTCGGTCCTAGCATTGCCTGATTTTAGCTGCACATTTGTGATCGAGGCCGACGCATCCAAAGTTGGGATTGGAGCTGTTCTAATGCAAAATGGCCAACCTCTTGCTTACACCAGTAAGTTTTTGTCTCCCTCACACTTGAAAATGTTGGTATATGATAAAGAAATATTTACCATTATACACGCCATCACAAAGTGGAGACCCTATCTGATCGGTCGGTGCTTCCAGATTAAGACTAACCATCGAAGTCTTAAGTATTTCTTGGAGCAGAAAATATCTTTCTCGGAGCAGCAACGTTGGGTAACTAAACTTCTCAGCTTTGATTATGAAATTACTTATCAAAAAGTAAAAGAGAATGTTGTTGCAGATTTTCTATCTTGGCTCCCGAGGCAAGCTGAAATTTCAGCCATCTCCCTTCCCACCACTGACTTCCTCGAACACATTAGGGAGGAGTGGAAGAATGATCTGAAAATTTGAAGCATCATAGAAAAATTGGAGAAGGATCTGGATTCCGTAGGGCACTACATGTGGGACTCGAATGACTTACGCTATAAAGACCGAATTGTTGTTGTTCCTTCTTCTCCTAACATCCAAGTTATTTTGTATGAAATGCACTCTTCGCCTTTGGTAGGGCACTCTAATCCAATTTATGACTATGTATCCAAATGTGATGTACGTTAGTGGCATAAAGGTGAAATAATGACAAGTCCCGATAAACTACAACCGGTACCTATACCAGATTCGACTTGGATGGACATCTCCATGGATTTCGTCGAAGGACTACCACTATCTCAAGGTAAAAGCATTATCTTTGTGGTGGTAGATCGCCTAACTAAGTATGCTCATTTTTATGCTGTGAGACATACCTATACTGTTGCCACTATTGCTCAGATTTTTGTGAAAAATATTATGAAATTATATGGGATGCCAAGGTCGATAGTAAGTGACCGTGACAGGGTGTTTACAAGTAAATTTTGGACCGAGCTCTGCCATCTATAGGGCACCCAATTGAAGATGAGCATAGACTATCATCCATAAACAGGCGGCCAAACAGAAGTGGTAAACAGATGCCTCAAGACTTACGATGCTTCATCAGCGACCGACCCAAAGAGTGGACAAGATGGCTTCCCTGGGCCGAATGGTGGTACAACACAACTTTTCATTTGTCGACTAAATGTACCCCTTACGAGACACCGTATGGCCGATTGCCCGCTGTAATTCCCATATATGTACTTGGTTTGGCTAAAGTGGATCAAGTCAACTAAGACTTAATTAACAGGGATAAACTGCTATAGCTGCTGAAGGACAACCTAACTGTCGCTCAAGCCTGCATAAAGCAACAAGCAGACAATCACTAGAGTGAGCGAGAATTTTTAGTAGAAGATTGGGTTTACCTCTGCCTACAACTATACAAGTAGCTATCCATCAACACCAGAGCATCGACGAAACTATCTTTACGATTTTATGGACCATATCAGATTTTAGAACACATTGGGGCCATGGTATACTGATTTAAACTTCCAGATCATGCCAAAATTCATCCCAGCTTCCATATATCTCTACTGAATCCAAAATTGGGTGAACACGAATCGGCTTAGACTCAACTGCCAAGCACTACAATTGAAGGTGAAATCCAAGCCCAACCTGAAGCTATACTTGATCAAAGAATTATGATGCGTCGACGAAGCCCCTCCACCGAAGTACTTGTGAAGTGGAATAACTTACCATCTGAAGACGCAACATGGGAGTCAGACGAAGAGCTGAAGACCCAGTTCCCAGAGTTTATGGATCCTCAGCCTTGAGGACAAGGCTGATTCTAAGAGGGTAGACTTGATAGGACTCCAGCAGGGTTGAGTCCTAATCATTTCAGTAGAAGTCAATAAAAAATCTGTTATATTGTAATAAGGTCTCTCCTATCTTATAAAGGAGTATGGCCAGGATTTGGATTAGCCCTTAGGGCTTAGTAGTCGTCGCCCCTCTTACTGTGCAAGTCGATCAGGGTTTCCCCCTGCTTAGGTCGGCAATAGAGCCAACCTAGCCGCCCCTTATTCTTATTAAGGCAAGATGGCTATAGGAGGGGTAAAAGGATAATTCCACTTAGACAAGTGCCCCTTTAGGCTAGGACTTTGATCCCTATTTAAGATGTAGTCGCCCCCCTCTTTTAATCAAGCAATTATTAATTTTATTTCAGTCTTGTACCGAATCTAGGAGGGAAGAACCCCTACAGCGTTTCAAGAGTTGATCTCCCTCAAAGATCAAAATCTATAAAACTCCTTCTAGGGTTCTATCACAGTTCATCTTCTAGTGCCCATCTTAGCTGCAGTGGAAGTACTAGCTATTGTCCTTAATCGGGTCACTCTTAGCAACCTTTGTCTTACCCGATCTTTCTTTGCCCTTGCTTGCCCTTCTTAAGGGTCTTATTGGCCTTCTTTTCTTCTTGGTCTCACCAATATAGAGAATTGGTTTCTCTTTCTTGATGGCACTCTCAGCTTCCCTCAATATACTAAGGAGGTTAAGGAGAGTTACCTTAAACTTGTTCATATTAAAATTTGAGACTAAATTATAAGATTAACACATAGGTATCCTCTAGGAATATTCCTAGATACTTCACATAGCGAGCGATCTCATCCTCGCTTGTCCCTTCCTCCGATGTGGGCATAATTGTATCAAGGATGTATACTATTTTCTCCATCATGAGAATAATTCTCAAATTGTGGAGCCAATCCATGTAGTTAGGACCAGTGAGGCAGCTGGCATCAAGTGTGGCATGTAGGAGGTTTGCGAGCGACATGTTTAAGATATAGCACAAATAAATTACATGTAGATTTTATAAAAAATACTAATTAAGATATGGACTTCTATCTTAATGTACTGCCACTATTTTCATTGCGAATCATATGACACCCTCGACATGTTAGACAAAAGTCTCCAACAGACTCCTAGTGGAGATCAGGATCCAATTAGCATCTTAATGCAACCTCGAGGGACTCGACCAATTACACTAAGACCAAAAGGTAAATAACTCTTGTCGATCATAATTTTTTGTGATTTCCATCATATTTGGCCTCTAAACCAGCATGGTCTCGAGAGACTCGACCAACCATGATATTTAGTTAAGTCATCACTATCGTTACAAGATGAGTCTAATTTGATGATATGCCCTCGAGAGACTCGACCAAGCATACCGTGTCCTAAGGTCACCGGTGATATCTCTATATCGTATATAAGATCTTGATCACGTAGATAGGTGATCCTCGAGAGATTTGACCAACTTAACCTATGTTGTGATTCAATTTCTTCCTATAAGAATGGAATGCCACGTGGGTCAATCTTATTACATCACGCTTATCGACTTAATATTATCATATAAGAGATTTGTGTTTTATATCAGTCTCGTAATATGTCGTGTCACACACATACATATTTAATATATATCTACATTATATGTAATATATATATATATAATAGGTTTATAACAGATATCACATATGCAAGCCACACTAGATGATCATGAGCCATCACCTAATATGATTAAGCCTAAGCTAATAGGCCTAATCATTAATAATAGAATTTATGTGTGCATCGGTGCATCTCCATGCCCTGTGATCGTTGATCTCGTTATCATCAATTTTGGCATATCCTCGTCGTATCACCGTGTATCATGGGTCCCATTGTCACCTTCATACTTTCGCCGCACCTCTCCATGTAATTACAAAATAATCACAGGCACATAGATTCGATAATAAATAAGAAAAATAGAGGCTCATAGGCCCCAATAATAATAATAATCATTATAATTATGCATGATCATCCATCCACATCATACATTACATGTATATATCATATCACATGTAGGATTATTAGATATATAATAATTAATTAAACTATTTAATTAATTATTTTTTAAAAATCAAGATATACTAAAAATTTCTATAATTATCAAGGGTATTTTTGGAATTTTAGACAAAAGGACATTCCTTGGAATTTCTAGAATTGTTAAGGCCATTTCGATATTCTTGGCATAGGACAAATACTAAAATTTCTTAAATTTTGAGGGGCAAAAATATCCATTTATAGAAAAGAAAATCCTAACCCTAGCCCTTTTCCTCATTGTGTCGTCGTCGCCCCTCTACAGGCGGCTACTGCCCCTACCCATGGGCGAGTGTTGCTACCTCGGGCATGGCTGTGGCTGGCCATACCGGCCACCCCTACAGGTGGCCTAGCCATAGTCGACCACCCATTGAGGTGGTCAGCTACCCCCATCCTCACTGCGTTCGCTGCAAAAATGCAACAAGAACACGTAGAACAGTTCTATGCGATTCAATCTCATCATACATAGTTTAAAACCAATCTTTCACATGAACAATCTTGGCTTTGATATCACTGTTAGGAAACCAAGTAGGAGCATCACATACGTGGTGGAAGATCAAAACAAGATAAGTTTCCTACGCAGATCAAATCATCGTGCAAAAGATTAGGTCGCGAGAAAACTACAAAAATTAAAAAACCATATTGCGTGAGAGATTATTTTTACCTAGGGAGATTATATATCCCTATTTTCTAGATCCAGATAGAGAGGATAAAAGAGGTCAAGCGTCCTCATCTCTAGCGATATCCATATGATAAATCTTAGTAGCGATACTCCTCTAATCACAGTCTTAAGTCTAGCAACTCTTGCACTAAGAGAGGGAGGAGAATATGAGGCGGTGGCCAAAGCTATAGCCTATCAACTATGTGCTTCCCCTCCTATTTATAGAAAGCCACCAAAAATCATAGGAGTTCTGCCTTAGTGGGTATTAGATCTTCATTAAATTACCCACTAACCTTGTATTATTAAATCTCTATCCAATAATCCCCTTTGGCCTTTAATTGGGCCTCATTGCAAGGAGCCCATCAGTGTATGACTAATTGGATCTCTATCCGATCCTCTAATCACTAAAGTTTCCATCATATGTGTGTGACCCTCTAGAACTGATACCATGTTGGTCATGAGTCACTCCATCAAAACTCCTGATATAATAAATTATTATTCTCATAATAATTCACTCGACTCATCGAGTACGGACGTACTAGGCCATTGCGCCATAGTCCCTAGAGAGTATAGGGGGATCAAATCCATCAGACTTGTCTGTTCATAGTTACCATGTATCTATAATCTCTCATTTAACTAATATCCTAGAGACCGTATATTGGTCATGGTACAGTCAGATCAGATACAGAATCCATCTAAGACTTGCTCTAACTGGATTCTCTCAAAGAACTTCTCTCTCATTCTGAATGACCCTAGCCAAGGATTTATTTGAGCAAGAACATATAGGATATTCCTCTCATGATACTAAGAGTAGATGATCTTTTATTGACACTTAATTACCTTCGTAAGGTCAGCTACTAATCCCGATAATCGGTTGTACCATATTTATAACTTTCCAAACCTATAAGTCCATCATCAAAGAAAGGAGTACTCAAATAAGGCATCTTTGGTGTCTCAAGTCTAAGGATCAGATACATAACTGGGACTATAAAATCACTATATGACATTAGGTATCATTAACTATATAGCATTCCATAAGCGGATCAATCAGTGAACTCGTTGTATTATATCCTTAGTATCTCCACATAAGTGGCTATGAGACCAGTCGCTTCTATCATATGGACGGGTATATAGTACACCGATTTGTCCAGTTATCTCAATATCTCTCTAGAGTAACCTATGATCAAAATTATTTAGGACTTAAATTTAAAGGTGAATTGATCTCATTATCGTGATCTCATCATGATCTGATTCTCATTACACAGAACTAATGATATCACTATATATATGCAACATATAATATAATGTGAGAATATATCAGTAATAATCATAAGCAAAAAGATTATGCAGCATATCACACATGCCATCACTCACGTGATTGGCTTGTAGGGCACCTATAACCAACAGGTGGTGGCAGTACTATTACTGAGATTGGTAATACTATCACTGCTTGGACGGTAATATTATCGACCACCAGTGGTACCACTGCTTAGGTATCTCGGAACAATACTTTTCAGTACTATTTTATACTTGAGCTATACCAAATTTTGACCTCCTTCCAAGACAATAAACTGAGCTCTATCATGACTCAAATCATACCTAACATGGACCCGGTTAGCCCCTAATTGAGTTAGTTGGATCTTTCTAAAAATTAACTCTAATCAAGATACTAACTACAACACTTAAAAAAATAATTACAATCAATCTTTGTTTGGCATGTCAATCGATCTTTGGGCGAACTCCTGGTGAACTTCCTGGCATCCTTCCGACGAACTCCCGGTGAGCTCCTGATCATTATCCGATGATCCTAGCATACTCTTGGTGAGCTCTCGATTACCTTCGATGAACTCCCGACATCCTTTCAGCTAACTCTCGATAAGCTCCCGCTGCATCGTCTGAAACCCCGGCTCGATGCCCGATATTGACTCCGACCCAATGATATATTGTTTTGCCTTTTCACAATCATAGTTAATCCTACATCACTTTTCTCCAACACATAGGTTAAATCATTAATCCATCTATTGATTTCATCATCAAAATCTAGGATTTAACAATCTCTCCCTTTTTTATGATGACAATCAATTGAAGATGGAGTTAACCTTAAATCTCCCTTTCTATATGCTATATTTAAAATAGAGCAAAATTCAAAGGAAATAATCACCTTTAAATTCAAGGGTAGCATTTTTTACCATTGTGCAACATGTCATTTAATACATTGTGTATCCTCATAGATTCAAATGATAACATGCATAATTTATTTCAACATTCCTTTATACATGATACTAACACAAGTTAACATTGCTTTGAGCTTTGCATGGAAGAACTAAAACATTGAAATCTTTTTTTAACCATTTAACCATTCATCATTATGACACTATAGATGATAAAATATTCAAAACAATCATTCATCATTTTGGTATCACCTGATAAAAATTCCAAACAAAGCATTTATCAATATGCCAAATGTCATCAATATATCATTTCTCCCCCTTTGTCATCAACAAACATGAGAGATGTTAAACATATATTTGAACATTTATCATAAACATTCATCATATAAAGAGAGTAATTTATTCCATTTCTCCCCCTTTATAAAATAAGAAGAAGAATAAAGAGAGGATTTTATTCATCATAAATGCTACATCAAATTTCTTTTTCCCCCTTTGTAAATAAAATAGAAGAAGAAGAAGAATGGAGAAGTCAAGTATATTAAAGAGTCCAAGAAGAATCAGTGATTAGGTATCCCAAAAAAAATTCAAATATCAGGATGGGGGTGTTGGAAATAAGAAGAAGTAATGAAAAAATGCCCAATTGATTCATTGATTCATCGTTTATTTATACATAATGAAAAGGAGGATTTCCCTCAACTAACATACGAGATTTCCTCATTCAGTTGGGGAAATCATATCTAAATCCTATCTTTTATCATGCCCCCAAGATCGAGCTCTGTGGGCGCCGATCTTGAACTAAGGATGTCGATCTTGAATCAATGTCAATGGCGAAGGAAGGAAGGTATTGTCATCGCGGTGAAGACGACGGTGGTTGGCGTTGGCGATAGTTGACTTTGACGGTGATGTCAACGACAAAGAGCAAGGGTTGTAGCAAAGGGCTGACGCTGCGTGGCGGATGGTGGCGGAGAGAAGCGCTACGATCGTAGATTTACTGTCGTTTGACAGCGAGAAAAAAACTTGTTGTGCCCTCTCTGTAGAGCACTGAGAGACGATAAGCGACGGCCCGTACAAGTACTCTCAGCAAAGAGAATAGAGCAACAGAGGCTGCAGGAGGGATGGCGCCGGCGAGCAGGTGTAGAAGCCATTGTCTACTGCAGATGAGGTAGGCAAGGTGCCGTTGCTTGTTGGAGCTTATGCGACAGTGGTAGTGCACAAGGAAGATGACCTCGTGCAGAAGAATGCCTCGATAGAGGAATTGAGAAAGCCAACAAGGTCCAACGGAGGAAGAGAAAGCCGATGCACTAGAAATCTCCAGCTTCGACATCGACGAGAGATTGTCGTTTGACAGTAAGAAGAGATAGATCTGCACCGATGAGGAGAGAGTTACCTTCGGAGCAAAGGAAGCAAAGGATGTCCGAGATGGTGGCGGTGGATGACCCCTGAGTATCTGTGGTTTTGCAGCGGAGTTATCCACGAACATAAAAGCTATCGTTGACAGTGAATAAAAAAAAAAGAAAGGTAATCTCTCTTATAGAGAGAGGGGCTCTGATACCATGTTGGAAATAAGAAGAAGTAATGAAAAAGATTTCCTCATTCAGTTGGAGAAATCATAATGAAAAGAAGGATTTCCCCCAACTAACATACGAGATTTCCTCATTCAGTTGGAGAAATCATATCTAAATCCTAACTAAATCATATCTTTTATCAGGGGGTTACATTTGAAAGCACTTTGTATCAAAGATCAAGTAGACAAAAGATTCATGAATTAAAAAATTAAAATATTATTTTTTAAAGAGAGAGGATTCAAAAAGAGCTCATAAATCTAAGAAACCAAGAATGAAATAACTCAGAATGCATATATAAAAGATAGCTCATGAATCACATATCAAGCATCACAACAAGTTCATGAATCATATTTTTTTTATAAATTTCAAGAGGAAGGAATAATGTAAAATTAATTTGAAAGATCAAATATCACATTTCTACTTGTAGATTTCAAGAGGTAAATAATCATCTCATGCATTCGAAAGATTCAAAATCATCTAATATAAATTTCAAGAAGAAACTCAAAATGAGAAATCCAAAAAATAAGATAGCAACTCAAGCATTTGGAAGATTTAACATTCCTAACTCTCTTCTACTAAAATCAAATTGATCTTCACTCAATAGCTTTGTGAAAATATTAGTTAATTGATGTTTTGTATCAATAAATTCTAAATATATATCATGATTAATGACATGATCTCTAATAAAGTGATGTCTAATATTAATATGTTTAGTTCTTAAGTATTGAATGAGATTTTTTGTTAAACATATTACACTAGTATTATCACATTTAATAGAAATGTTTTTCAAGTGAATTCTATAATTTTCTAAAGTATTTTTCATCCAAATAACTTGAGCACAACATGCACCTATTGCTATATACTCAGCTTCGACTATAGATAATGCAACCTAATTTTATTTCTTGGAAGACTAAGAAACAAGTGTGTGTGTCCTAAGAATTGACATATTTTGGATGTACTCTTTCTATCTATTCTACAATCTCCAAAATCAACATCCGCATAGGTAATTAAATTGATTTTTTTAGATTTAGGATGTCATAATCCTAAATTTGAAGTTCCTTTTAAATATCTAAATATTCATTTGACTGCCTCATAATAAGATTATTTAGGATTGGATTAAAATCTTCTACATAATCTAATGCTAAACATTATGTCTGGTTTAGGAATAGTTAAATATAACAAACTACCTATCATTCTTTTATAGATTTTTTGATCAAAGCTTTCTCTTTTATTATCCAAATCTAATTTTGTAGATATGCTCATAGCTGTGTTTATAGCCTTAGCATTGTCTATTTCAAAACATGTTAACAAATCTAAAGTATACTTAGTTTGGTCTATAAAAATATCATTATTTAATTATTTTATTTATAGTCTTATGAAAAAGGTTAATTCATCCATTAAGCTCATTTCAATGGGTGAATTAATAAAGTACTTTCGATATCCATTTGAAATAACTTAAAATTCTTAAAATGAGCAAAGGCAAGGAGCATCTTTATGGCTTAGTCTAGCTACAGGAGCGAAGGTTTCTTTTGATTCCTTCTTTTTGGTTGAAACCTTTGGCCACTAATATAGTTATGTTTTGAACTACAATACCATTTTTATCTTGGTTGTTTCTAAAGACCCATTTAGTACTAATCACTAAATGGTCACTAGGTCTAGGAACAAGCTTTCACACCTTATTTCTCTCAAACTGATTTAATTCCTCATGTATTATAACAACCCAAGAATCATCTTTTAGGGTCTCATCAATGCATTTTGATTTAATTTGAGAGAAAAATATAGCATTAGCATAAAAATTTTAAATGATGAACATGTTTAAACACCTTTTGATGTATCTTTAATTATAAGCTCATTAGGATGAGCATTTATGTACTTTCATTCCTTGAATAAGGATTTGAAAGTAGATTCATCCAAGTTGCTTTTAAGAGAATTTTCATTTAAATTTAAAGTACAAAAATCAAAATTATCATCAAAATTAATTTTCTTAATTTGGAAACTTCATTAAAAACAATATGTATAGATTCTTCAATAATTAATATTCTTTTATTAAAAACATAATAAGCTTTCGAAGTTGAAGAATAACTAAGAAATAAGCCTTAATCAGATTTTGCATTAAACTTTCCTAATGTATCTTTTTCATTTAAAATAAAATATTTATAACCAAAAACTTTGAAATATAAAATATGAAATATTTGGTATTTTATTATTCTATAATTCTTAAGTAGTTTTAGAGAGTAATGGTCTTACAAGAATCATATTTTTTTATTCATAACATAGCATGTCATGCAGCTTCGGCCCAAAAATATTTGGGTAAGCTATGTCCATTTAATATGGTTCTAGTCATTTCTTTTTAGCTCATTTTTTTCTTTACACTACTCCATTTTGTTGTGAATTTCTAGGATTAGAAAAATTATGGTTGTATCAATTTGATTTACAAAAAGTTTGAAAATCATGATTTTAAAACTCACCATCATGATCACAACATATAGATAAAATCATAAAACCTTTTTTATTTTGAATAAGTTTACAAAATTTTAAAAAATATTTAAAAGAATAACTTTTGTGTACCAAGAAATAAGTTCAAGTGTATCTACTATAATCGTCTATAATAATAAATGTGTATTTGCTACCTCCTAAGCATGTAGTATCAATTAGTCTAAATAAATCCATACGGATCAATTATAGTAGCCTAGAGGTGCTTATTTGATTTTTTTACTTTAAAATTACTTTTTATTTATTTTTATATTTGGCATACATCATAAACTTTATCTTTGACAAACTTAATGCTAGGCAATCCTCTCACTAAATCTTTAGTTTAAATTTGATTTAATACTTTCATATTAGTATGACCTAGTCTCTTATGTCAAATTGAAGTATCATATTTAAAGGCCGAAAAGCATATTTTATCACTAAAATCACCAATGTATAATATACATGTTATTACTTCCTAAGTCAATCATGGATATATTTTTGTGTAGTATTTTAATTAAATAATTATTAGATTCAAATTTGATAATGTATCTTTTATTGGCTAATGCTTAGTAGTTTATATTACAAACCGTCAACTAATAACACATCTTCAATCAAAAGATTTGATTTGTTGTTACCTATGATTCCTTTCTCAATGATTTTTCCCTTGTTATTGTCTCCGAAGGTGACAAATCCTTCATCTAGGCTAGTAATCTTAGAGAAATATGTTGGATCTTTAGTCATGTGCCTTAAGCATATACTATTAAGATATCATTTTTTGCTCCTACCCTTTGTTTAGAGAAATACCTACAAGAAAGGAAGTTTTGGTTTATGTACCCATTTTACTTTAGGTTCCTTATGAAAAGCTCTACTTGGTTTTACTAAAGGCATTGAGTTGTTTATGGTTCCTTTAGGAACCAAAAACAACTTGTGTAGACTATACTCTCTAAATGAGTATCTATAGGCAAAATGTCCAAGTCTACCACAAAAATTATATTTGTTTAGCGGTAAAGAATATAATGTGAGTCCTTTAAGAAAAATAGTTAGCTTTTATTGAGTGTTACCCATAAAGTCAATACCTTCCTTTATATGAATATGACCTTTATTAGCAAGGATCATATTTAGATATTTATTACCTATTTTAAACTTTTCTAATGTTTATTGTAGTATGACATTTTTTTAATTAAATCTTATTTCTCATATTTAGAGCAAGAAATATATGGTGTTGATACTTCATGCATGGTGTTAAGTTTACTAGCAATTAAAGCATGTTCCTTCTTAAGTAATTTATAAATTTTACTTTTTTAATTCATCAAATAATTTATGAAAGGTATTTAACAACTCATCAAATGTAAAAGAAGCTTCGAGTGAGTTACTTACCTCATCATTGATGGTCATGAGCACGTATTTAGCGACTTCTTTAATATTATGGTCTTTATCATCTGACGAGCTTGAATCATCCCAAGTTACTGTGAAAGTCTTCTTCTTGTTTGGTGTTGGTAGTTTTTTCTTTAATTGTGGGCACTCACTTCTAAAATGCCCTAGTTTCTTATATTCATAACAGATTATATTATCCTTTTTTAATTTATTTTTAGTTTTATGATATTTATTCTTTTTCATGATTTTTTTTAGTTTTCTTATTAGAAGTGCAAAGTCCTTGTCCTCATCACTCGATGAATCATTTATTATTCTTACTGACATGTCCTTCCAATACTTTGGAAGGCATTCTTATTTGGTTCTTAATGCAATGTCCTTCATGTTCTTTGGAAGATATTCTTTAAGTTCATCATGAGCTTTACAACTCATTTCATAAGTTATCAGAGACCCTATAAGTTCTTCAAGAGGTAAATTGTTCAAATCTTTAGCCTCTTGTATAATGTGGGGTCCTAACTATTAAGTAAAGATCTCAAAATTTTATTAACAAGTGCAAGATTAGTATAAATTTTACCAAGAGATTTTAAACTATTGATAACATCCATAAAGTAGGTATACATGTCACTAATAGTTTCACTTGGCCTCATTTTAAATAATTCATAGCTATGAACTACGAGATTTATTTTTTATTCCTTTACTTGTGCTCTCATATGTGATCTCTAATATGTGTCATATATTATAAGCAGAATCGTAAGTAGAAACTCGATTAAATTTATTTTTGTCGAAAGCACAAAATAAAATGTTCATAACTTTGGCATTTATAGAAAATATCTTTCTTTCATGATCATTCCAATCATATATAGGATTGGATGACTTATGAAATCCATTTTCGATAATATTCCATAATACAAAATCCATCGAAATTAAAAAAATTTGTATTCTAGTTTTCCAATAATTTTAGTCTGTCCCACTAAACATAGGAGGATGTGTGATGGAATGACCCTCGTTAATGTCAGATAAAGCCATTTGAACTCGCTTGGGTGTTAATCCAATTAAGTGAGCCTTCCTCTGATACCATTGTTAGGATCGAGTGATGAAAACTTGGTTTAAGAATTTTTGCTTGAAGTAAAATCGAAATCAAAAGTGCTTTTGTTGGAACTTATTAAGAGCAAATACATTAGGGAGCTCACAGAATTTGTATAGTGGTTCGGTCAATTTTAACCTACATCCACTCCTGAGTCCTCCTTTATCGAGATCCACTGGTGTTTACTAATGATCTTCTTTGAAGGGTGAATATTATCCCTTATACACTTTTCTTCTTTTTACAAGTTCAGGAGAAACAACATTTATAATATTTTACCTCTTCTCTTAAAGTCACTTTACACTTAAAAGACACAAGGGAAGCTCTCAATCAATTTTTATAAATTTTTTTCAAATATTTTGTTTATTTTCTTGCTATCCCAAGCAAGAATAGTTAGGGTATTTAGATCCTAATTGGCTTCATAAATTGGAGCCAAAAAATCAAACACTCTAAAATTTTAGGGTACAAGCGATACCACCGTCGAATAGAGTCGGGGATTCTGAGCGACAGTGATGGTACTATCACTAGGACTGAGGATACTACTGTCGCTTAGTCAGTACTATCATCGACTACTAGGAGTACCACCGTCTAGGTATCCCGAAATAGTACCTTTTAGTTTTGTTTTGCACTCAGGTTGTAACTCATGTTGACCTCCTTCCAAGTCAACAAAATAAGCTCTATCATGAGCTCAAATCAAACCCAAAGTACACCACATTGGCCCATAATCAATCTTTATCTGGCACGTCAATTGATCTTTCGGTGAACTCCCGACGTACTTCTCAGTATCCTTCTAGCGAACTCTCGGTGAGCTCCCAATCATCTTCCAATGAACTCCCAGCATATTCACGACGAGCTTCCGATTACATTTGGCAAACTCCCGGCATCCTTCCAGTGAACTCTCAGTAAGCTCCGGTTGTATTGTCTGAAGCCTCGACCTCATGCCTGATCTTGACTCCAACACAACGACATATTATTCTATTTTTTTATAGTTGTAGTTAATCTTACATCACTTATCTCCAATACATAGGTTAGATCATTAATCCATCAATTGATTTTATCATCAAAATCTAAGATCTAACATGACTTATTATCATTGATATCAGACTATAAACTTGAAGTCATGTAGCCCTCAACTTGGAAGCTACCTCCTCCATATACTAGTAAAAAATCCTTAGTCCTTCTCAAGTACTTAAGGATACACTTTAGTGCCTTCCAGTGTTTCAAATCTGGATCAACTTAATACCTACTTGTGACACTCAGAGTATGTGTTATATAAGCTTAGTATATAGCATTGCATATATGATAGACCCTATTACTGAGGTATAGGGTATATCATATCCATGTCTGTCCTTCCTTTAGGATTCTTTGGGGACATACTCCTAGAAAGTGATATTTCATGTCTCATCGATATGAGACATCACTTAGAATTTTTCATGTCAAATCTTTTGACGATGTAGTCTATGGACCTGGACTATGATAAGCCAAGCATCCTCTTAGATCTATCTCTATAGATATAAATTACTAAAATATAGGATACTTCCCCTAAGTCCTGCATGGAGAAGTTTTTAGATAGCAAAGCCTTAACTGTAGAGAGCATTCCTACATCATTTTCAATGATCAGAATATCATCCACAAACAACACCAAAACGATAAAAACGCTCCCACTTGCCTTCTTATACACACAAAGCTCATCTTCTTTTTTAGCAAAGTCATAAGATATAATTGCCTCATTAAATCTTATATTCCAACTATGAAAAACTAGCTTCAGCCCACAGATGGACCTGAATAACCTACACACCTTATCTAGAGTCTCCTTGGATACGAATCCCTCTAACTATACTATATATACCTCCTCGAGGTTGCCATTAAGGAATGTGATTTTCACATCCATTTGTTTAATCTCATAGTCATAGTGTGTTGCAATAATCAAAAGAATTCTAATGGATTTCAACATGGTTACAAGTGAGAAGGACTCATCATAGTCAACTCCTTTCCTTTGACAATATCCTTTAGCCACCAGCCTTGTCTTATAGGTCTCCACCTTTCCATCTACTTCTTCTTGAAGATCTATTTTGCAATGATAGGAATGATACCCTCAGGTGCATCCACAAGATTTCAAAACTTTTTGGAGTACATGGAATTTATCTCAGAATTCATGGTTTATTATCATTTCTCGGAGTCTGTACACAAAATAGCCTCCTCATAGGTCTTAGGATCAATATCCTAACTGTCATCTTCACTAACATATCCTGTATATCTTTCAGGAGGATGAGATACTTTGCTAGACCTGCATAAATTTGGAATTTGTGTGCTAAGTACCTAAACATACTCGGTCTTTGGAATGATGCTTAAGCTAGATTCTTCAACCTCACACAACTCTATCTCACTCTCACTGTTTCTACCAAGAATGTGTTCCTTCTTAAGGAACATAGTCCTCTTTTTTGTAACAAAGACCTTCTGGTCCTCGAGATAACAACAAGAATACTCACAAGTATCCTTAGGGTATCCTATGAACTTGTACCATTCCGTTCTTGATTTTGATTTGTTTAGGTTGTGTCTTCTAACATGTGTAGGGCAGCCTAAAACTTAAAAACCTTAAGATTATGCTTCTTTCCTTTCTATATCCCATATGGTGTGGACACTACTAACCTAGATGGAACTTTATTCAAAAGTTAAGTTGTGGTCTCTAGGGCATATTCCTATATGAGATGGGTAGGTCAGTGAAATTCATCATGGAATGCATCATATCTAATAGCGTATGATTCCTCCTTTTTGATACACCATTGAAATGAGGTGTATAAGGAAGTATCCACTATGATAGAACCTATGGTCCCTGAGGAAATGAATGAATTATGTACTCAAGTACTCTCCTTTTCGATCTGATCGAAGAGTCTTAATACTCTTTCTAGTCTAGTTCTCCATTTTATTCTTGTATTCTTTGAATTTATCAAAGGTTTCGGACTTATACTTCATAAAGTACATATATCCATACTAAGAGAACTCATTAGTAAAGTAATAAAGGAGGTACCACCTATAGCCTGAGTCGACATGGGACCACGCACATCGCTATGTATGAGTTTCAATAACTTATAGCTTATGATCAGCCATCCACATCATACATCACATGTACATATCACATCATATATTGGATTACTAGATATATAATAATAATTAATTAAATTATTTAGTTAATTATTTTTGAAATTTTTAGGATAACCTAACATAGGGTTCCTAATATGGCAGCATGGGACTCCTAGTGCAGCTAGGAAACCCTAGCCGCTATGAGTCCTCTTGTGGCTAGGAATCCCTAGCCACAAGGAAACCTTAGGAGGTTAGAAAACCCTAGCCCCGAAGAAACTCTTTTGCAGCGCTTTCGTTGGCTACAATCTGCCATTGGCAGCCAGCATATCTTGGCCACCCAAACACCCATTGCGGCTAGGAAACGCTAGCCCTAGGGTTACCTTTGGTGCCTAAGAAACCCTAGGTGCTAGGGTTACCCATGTAACCAAGACTCTTGATTGCATGAGAGGGGCTACTGTCATGGCTGAGAGCTTACTGCTCTGGCCTTGTAGCCTTTGGCTAGGCCGAGAGCAACATCCTTGCTCTCGGCCAAGACTGCAAGTAGCCTTTGGCCATGCTATAGGGTAGAACCGGTTGTTGTCCTTTTCTCCTTCTTTATACCAAAAATTTTGACATCAAAGAACCCTAAAACACCTCTCTACAACACCTCTTTATAGCAAGAAAAATTATTATCCGGATATGATTAACTACGAAAAATCACAGTAAGGTATACAGAAAATAATTTACGTATATAAATCTCATCATACACAGCTTAAAATCAATCTTTGCATGAATAACCTTGGCTCTGATACCACTACTGTGAAATCTCAATGAGAGCATCACATGCATGTGAAGTACCAAAACAAAACTGGTTTCCCCCCTAGATCAAAATCATCGCACAAAGATTAGTATGTAGAATGCTGCAAAACCAAAAAACTACATCATGTGAGAGTTTATTTATCTAGGGAGATCGTATATCTCTCTTTTTCCAGATCCGGATAGAGAGGATGAAGGAAGTCAATTGTCCTCCTCTCTAGCAGTATCCACATGATGGATCGCTATAACGATATTCCTCCAATCGTAGCCCCAAGTCTCGCAACTCTTACACAACTTTTCACAATGAACTTGGAAGAAGATCCTCTATTTTCTTTGCTGCCCTTTCATGCTAGAGGGCTGATTGGCTGAGAAGGAGAGGTAGAGGAGGAGAATAGGAGGGGGTGGCCATAAGTGCTGCCTATTACATAAGAGTTGCCCCTGTATCCTATTTATAGAGAGCCACCAAATACCCTAGGGAATCCTGCCTTAGTGGATAATAGATCTTTATCTATTTACCCACTAATCTTGAATTATTGGATCTCTATCCAATAATCGCCTTTGGCCTCTAATTGGGTCATATACAGGGAATCCATTAATGTCAGGTCTCATTTAATGAGAATAGGGGCTAATTAGATCTCTATCTAATTGTCTATCCTTTTAGGTATCCACAATATGGGTGTGACCCTCTAGACCTAATACCGAGCTAGTCTTCTGATTCAGTTAATTATTATCTCATAGTAATTTACTTGACTCATCGACTATGGACGTACTAAGCCACTGTACAGGGGATCATATCTATTGTACCTATCTCTCCTCAGTTATCATATATCTATAGTCTCTCGTCTCTCTTATATCATAGAGATTATATATCGGGCATGGTACTATCAAGCCATAAATAAAATTTGTCTAATCCCTCATTCAAATAATATCCCATAAACTGTATATTGGACACGGTATTGTCAGGTCACATACGGAATCTGTCATAGTCTCGCTCTAATCGGATTCTCCTGGAGAACTCTTTCTCTCTCAATCCGAATGACCCTGGCTAGGGAATTGTTTGAGCAAGCATATATGCGATATTTCTCTCATGATATCGAGAGTGGATGATCTTTATTGACACTCAATTGCCTTCGTAAGGTTGGCTACTAATCCCAATAATGAGTTGTACCATATCTGGAACTTTTCAAACCTGTAAGTTTGGCATGAAAGAAAGGAGTACTCATACGAGGCATCCTTTGTGAGAATATACCAATATTAATTATAAGCAAAAAGATCACACAGCATGTCACATGTGTTATTACTCACGTGATTGGCTTGCAGGGCACTTATAACCAGCACCTGATCAGGGATTTACCTGAGCGAGAGCATATCGAATATTCCTCTTATGATACCGAGAGTGGATGATCTTCTATTAATACTCAATGGCCTTTATAAGGTTGGCTACTAATCCCAATAATCAATTCTACCATATCTAAAACTTTCCATATCTGTAAGTCTAATGTTAAAGAAAGAAGTAATCAGACAAGGCATCTTTGTGTCTCAAGTCTAAGGACCAAATGTACGACTAGAACTATGGAATCACTGACTGATGTCAAGTATCATTAGCCATATAGCATTCAATAAGTGGATCAATCAGTGAACTCATTCTCCAATAAGCACATGTACTATATCCTTAGTGTCTCTACATAAATGGCGATGAGACCAACCGCCTTCATCATATGGATGGGTATACAATACATCGATCTGTCCGATTGTCTCGATTGTCTCATTATCGTGATCTCATCATAATCTGATTCTCATTACATAGAACCAAAGACATCATAATAAATATATTCAATATATAATATAATATAAGAATATACCAATAATAGTGGTGTAAAGAGACTGTGCAATATGTCATATGTGTCATCACTCATATGATTGACTTGTAAGGCACCTATAACTAGCAGCTACCAATTCTAATAACCAATTTTACCAAATTTAGAACCTCTAGACCTATAAGTCTAATTTTAAAAAAAGGAGTACTCAAATAAGGCATCCTTGGTATCTCAAGTCTAAGGACTAGACACACAATTGGGACTATAGAATCATTCTCTGACATCAAGTACCATTAACCATACAACATTCCATAAGTGAATCAATTAATGGACTCATTCTTCAATGAGCACATGTATTATATCTTTAGTGTTCCCACTTGAGTGGTTGTGAGACCAGCCACCTCCATCACATAAACTAGAATATAGTACATTGATTTATCAAGTTATCTCGATGTCCCTCTCAAGCAACCTATGATCGGGATTGTTTAGAGTGTGTGTTTAAAGGTAAATCGGTCTCAATATTATTATCCCATCACGATCTGATTCTTATTCCACAGATCTAAGGACATCCACAATATATAATAGTAGACAATATATATAATGTGAGAAAATACTGATAATGATCATAATGTAAAAAGACTGTGTAGCGTTTTATACGTGTCATCACTCACATGATTGGCTTATAAGGCACTTGTAACCAGCAAGTATGTCTTTACTCTAAAGCTGTAAAAGTTCTAAGCAAGATATTAGTACTGACTTGACCAAAGAGACGAAGGACATTGCTATGGCAGAAGCAACAAATGAGGGAGTCTAGATGAAGAAGTTCATTATAGATTTGGGAATCGTATCAAGTAACGAGGAGTCGATTCTCATATATTGTGACACTAATAGAGCGATAGCTCTAGCAAGAAAACTTAAGACCTATTATAATTCTCCTAAGGAGGTTCAATTGATTAGAGAGATCGTGGCATGTAGAGATATAACAATAGAAAGACTCTCATCTGAAGATAACATCGCATACCAATTGATGAAGTTATTATCTTATATTGTATTTGAGCATCACAATGGTCTAATAAGGATCATACACGTAGATAGTTGGCTTTATGTCAAGTGGAAGATTGCTTGTTACAAGTGCCTTGCAAGTCAATCATCTTAGTGAGGGCACGTGTTACACACTATATGATCTTTTTACTTATTATTATTACTTACATATTTTCACTTTATGTTGCCTGTTTACATATATTGTGATATCCTTGGATCTGTGCAATGTTAATTGGATCATGATTAGATCATGATAATGAAACTAATTTATATTTAAATATATATTATAAATAATCCTAGTCATAGGTTACTTAAGAGGGATATTGAGATAACCATATAGACCAATGTATTGTATACCCGTCCATATGATAGAGATAGTTGATCTTATAGCCACTCGTGTGGGGACACTAAGTGTATAGTACATGCGCTTATTAGAGAATGAGTTCGTAGTGATTTCGTAGTCTCAGTTGTGTTTAGTCATTAGACTTGAGACACCAAGGATGTCTTGTTTGAGTACTACTTTCTTTAATGCCAAACTTATAGGTGTGGTAGTTTTAGATTTGGTATAATCAGTTATCAGGATTGGTAGTCAACCTTATGAAGGCAATTGAGTATCAATAAATGATCGTCCACTTTCGGTATTATGATAAGAATATCTCATTTATTCTTGCTCAAGCAAATCCTAGATCATTTAGATTGAGAGAGGAGTTCTCTAGAAGAATCCGATTAAAGTGAGACTCGGATGGGTTCTATATAAGGCCTAACAATACCATGCTCGATATATGATCCATGAGATATTAGATAGATGAGGGATATAGATACACGGTAAATAAGGATAGATATGTTCAATAAATTAGATCCCCCTATATCATTTAGAGACTATAGCGTAGTGGCATAGTATGTCTATAGTCAATAAGTTTAGTGAATTATTATGGGATAATAATTCACTGAGTCATAAGGAGTTCTGACAAGTGCAACTTATGGCCAGCTCGATATTAGATCTAGGGGATCACATACATATGGTTGATGTTGTGATGAATAGAGGATTGAATATGAGTTATCCAGTAAGCCCATGTTTCATTGGATGAGACCTAATATTAATAGATTCCTTGGATGAGACCCAATTAGAGATAAATTAAGATTATTGGATAGAGATCCAATAATCCAAGCGGTGAGGGTTATTGGATAGAGATCTAATACCCACCAATGCAAGATCCATTAGAGATTAAAAAAGTTCTCTATAAATAAGATGCAACGGCAGCCAAGAAAGGAGATAGGCTATACCTTTGGCCACCCTCTCTTATTCCCCTCAGCCTCCTCTCCTCCTTGGGCAACAAATCTTGGAGAGAGAGATCCTGCGACGAACTCAGGAGTATTATCGTTGCATCCACTATGTGGATACTACTAGAGATAAGACATCTGAACTTCTTCATTATCATCTTTGGATCTGATTTTTTAAGGATATACGACCTTCTTAGACAAAACATCTAACACATGTTATATAGTTTTTTAATTTTACGATTTTTCGTACATCAATCATCACACGATTACACGATAAATATGAAAAACATTTTTATTTTATTTTTCTGTTATGCATGTGATGATTCTGATAAAATTTAAAAATAATAAAAATACTCTAAATTCTAAACTCACTTCTTATTCCAAAGCTCAAATTAGCACAATCAATGGTGAAAACACAACTTATGAGAACTGAATAGCTCCTGTTAACACTTTTTAGTACTCGCGGTAGCAAATTTCAATGACACGATTATCAACGAAGATTTGGCAGAAAGTAAGATTGAAATCAATCAACAGTAATTACCTCTCTGGTTATGCACGATCGTCCTTCCTCGAGCCCTGAGAGCTTTTCTCAATGTTGTCACCATGTGCAGGGACCCTTTTTGTTCCAGTGATTTCACCACGAGGGGAGTCATTCCCTGTATTGGTTAGTGAGTGGTGTCATACCAAACCTTTCATAATCAAACCTGATTCATCAATCGGATATTGATTGGATTGTGCCTAATGCAAATCCAAAGGCAGCAATGAACTTTTTTCTACCTTCGACAACGTTGGCGCCTCTTCTTGGAGCTCTCTTTTTGCATCTTCCCACCAATATGAAAATTCCTCATTTTATCATGAGGATCTAGTTTTCTCTAACGATGGTGTTATTCGTATCAAAGCATATAAGTATGAGATTAAAGGAAAGGAATATTAGAGAAATTTACTGCTTAGATATTTCAATGGGTTCCGCCCATCCTTTCATGCTGTCAAGCACTATGTTTACACTACCTCAGAGCCTGTTGGGTCTTTAAAGTATTTTCAATGGATGCTGGTTTTTTATCTTCAGATTTGGCAACCAAGATGATCTCACTAAACTTATGGAATCCAACCATAGGTATCTCCACAATAGATTGTTCATTGTATCCTTTGGGATCGTGAGTCTCAATTGGAAAAAAATTGATTTCTCTGCTATCCCTCTCTAGGTGAAACTTTACAATGTGCCTTCATTTATGTGGACTCATAAATTATTAAGTTATATAGCTAGTGGAATCGATAAATCCTTTATTTATAGATAAACCTACTAGCGTAACAGAGTGGATTGGATTTATTAAAGTTTGTGTTAAAATTTCAACATATAAAAAATACCAAATACTATTCAGATTTCTTTAGATGACAAGTATGATCGAGGACAATTAGAATCTTGTAAGATGTTTCTTATATAATATTTTCAGTCATGCAACCGAAAACTATCCAAAAGTTACAGTAGGTTCCGAAACAAAATCGCTTTGATCTTATTAAATCCAATGGATGTGATGATGAAACCCCAAATTTTGTAAATCATTCTGAAGATATTTGTGTTATACATCAAGAAATGAGCCTTCAAAAGTTTGTGAAACGTCTCTTAACTAACTCATTAAGCTAAATTTCTAGAAAACACATTCTGCTAGAGCTCTTGATATGATAATAACAGGACCTAATAAGATTGAGTCCTCATCTATTGAGTCATATTCTTTATTGAATCATATTGGTTGGTCCAATTAAGTTAATTAGAAGTCCTAGTAGGAGTTAGAGTCTAATTAAGTAATAGTCTAAGTAGGAATCTATTTTAGAAGTCTAAGTTCAATTAGGAGTTGGTTAAAAATCTCTATAAATAGGGTTATAACTATTTCTTCTTGGATAATCAATGAAGAAAATATGTTTTAGCCAATAGATCAAAACCCTAGGTGGATCGATCCCCTATAGAGATCAAGGAGGGTTGATCCCCTATAGAGATCAAGGAAGCTCAATCCTCTTGAAGTGATTGTTTATCTCCCTTTGCCCTCTTCCTCTTCAATAGAAACCTTAGGGTTCCTATCAATTGGTATCAGAGTAGCGTTCTTGGCATCTTGTTGTTCATCCACCCCTATAGCGATCATTTATCCTCGATAAAAACCTTTTGGTTCCTATCATCTGGTATTAGAGTAGCGATAGAACCCTAGGGGTTCCTATCAATTGGTATTAAAATAACGTTCCTAGACACTTTCGTTGTTGTCGCCCTTTGCAACCCTAGATTGTAGTCGCCCCTCTCATCATCTTATTGTTGTCATCTAACCCAAGTTGCAAGCGCCCTATCATCTTCTCATCTTCTGCTGCCATCACTGCTGCTTCCAACCTCAGAGCCGCCAATAGCATTATCGTCGCCCTATCATCTCTTCATCTTATGCCATCATTATTGTTGTCTTCCAACCTCATATCACAATCGCCATCAACTCTGTCTTCACCATATCATCTCCTCATCTTGTGCTACCATCATTATTGTCTTCCAATCTCAAATCGTAGTCACCAACATCACCTCATCTTGGTGCTCCACTCGCTTACTGCCTCTTCTAGCCCCAAATGCCCTTGAACCCGTAGTACTCTCACCCCACACAACAATAAAAACAAGACAACAACATTCCTTCCCCTAATCCCTCTCCAGCCTTCTGCTTGGTGCTGTCATCTCGTTGCCTTATTCAAATCAGTTGTTTCACATCGTTGTAGCGCTGCCATCATCACCGCCCCCTACTATTCTTTTTCGCTCATATATCACCCTCATGCATTGCTATTCTTGTTGGCTTCCTTTACAATAGTGATTTCTCATTGCCATCTCTGCCTCCCACTATAATGCATAGCCCTGTGTCGTCCACTCCAACAGTCACTGCCATATGTCCCAATGTTGCTTCTTCCTTGTCAATGTTATCTTTGTGCTGTCATCTCCCTTTTTCCTTGCTTGTTACCTACATGACGCTGTCAACCTTTACCGCAATGATCTCTCATTGTCATCTCTATCCTAGCATCACCACTTCCCCTGCTTTCTGCTGCCCTCTTCTTTATCTGCTAGCTGATAGTCATTGTAGTTGGTTGCTGATGTTATCGCCTGCAACCATGCGGCCCTCGACCATGTTGTTTCCTGTAGCTATTGACCATGGGCCCTAGTGACACCATGGCACTTATTGGACCCTCATCGCTACCCTCTTCCTTCTCTTCCTACCACTATCCTATCCTTGTTCCAATCCCCTTCTTCCTCTATATGGTGCTGCCATCTCCAGCCCAATATCATAGCCACACGACCCTACTATCGATGTCCTTTCCCAGTGTTCTTGTGTCAGCTAGACCGCTACTGCATTTTGCATCTATCACCTCTATCCCACTGCCCTCTACCTCTCCTTCAGCCTTCTACTATCATCTTCTTCGACAACTATCACCATCGCTTCCTTTTCTCCACCAGTAGTGATAATAGTCATGCAGCCTTGTCCTCAATAGCCTTGGGTCGTTGTAGCCTCAAGCGCTCCCCACGCCTATGCTACCACTTTCTAGCCCCTACCGCACCTCCTCTCCACTGACTCTGGCCATTGCTTCGATCATCAACACTACTACCTCCTTGCCATCGTTGTCACCACTATATCAACATTGCCGCTTCTAGTTATAGTAGCCTCAATCATTCCCTACGTCAATTGGCTACCTTCTAGCCTTAGGCAGTAACCTTCCCTCCTGACAGCGATCGAAACAAGGAAATTTCTAGCCCTCAGCCATTGCCATCTTCCTCCTCTGGCTGCACTAGTGCAGCCCCTTTTTCTCTGTTTGATGCAGCCTTGATGACCTTATCCTTACACATCACCCCACCACTGCCCTTTTGACCACCAGTGTCACAGCATAAATAGGAATTAAACGATGATGATATCCTTTACCTAATATCAGAAATAAGAATTGAACATTACTGATTTACAATCTTATACTATAGCTACTAATGGTTCAATGGAAGCAAGATTTGAAGCCTTCGAAGCCCAAATGGAAGTCGATCTAAAAAATTTTAAAAATTCTAACATCAAAGGGAGTCGATCTAAAAAATATGATCAAGAGTAAGATACAAGATACGAATGCATGAGAGTAGAGTTCCCTATATGGGAAGATGAAAATCCGACTAGTTGGGTCTCACGAGCTGAAGAGTTCTTTCACTTCCATAGAACTCCAGAAAAATCCAAGGTGGAAGTAACTTCAAATCAACCTGACGGTGATGCAATCCGGTGGTATGATTTGTATAGGACCATCACGAATTCCTTTTGTGGGGATAGTTCAAGAGAGAGCTCTTGATTCACTTTGGATTATCGGAGTACGAGAACATTAATGGATAGCTTATCAAAATCCATCATACTTCTACAGTATATGAGTACCAGAGCATACTTGAGTGCTTGTAGAATCAAACCCGAGATTAGTTAGAGAAACAATGAGTGAGAATATTTAAAGCTCGCCACCCTCGCACCATGATGGCTGCCATGTGCTGGTTATAGATGCCCTGCAAGCCAATCACGTCAGTGATGGAAGAGTTCCATGCAAGATACTACTGGTGACTCGACCATAGAGGTGGAATACATTACTACAACAAAAGTAGTAAAGGAAGGAGTTTGGATGAAGAAGTTCATCAAGGATTTGGGAGTCATGCCAAGTAGCATGGAGTTGACTCCTATATATTGTGACGGTGACAGGGCGATAACTCTAACAAAGGAACTCAGGTCTCAACAGAATTGTTCTGAGGAGGTTCCATCTGATTAGAGCGATCATGACCCGAAAAGATATAGCAATAAAAAGAGTTCCATCTGAAGATAACATTACAGATCTACTAACAAAGCCGCTGGCTCAAATTGTATTTGAGCATCACAGGAGTCTGATGGAGATCAGACACATAAGTCATTGACTTTTGGCCAAGTGAGAGATTGCTAGTTACAGGTGCCCTACAAGCCAATCACGTGAGTGATGGCACATGTGACATGCTGTGTGATCTTTTTACTTATAATTAATATTGGTATATTCTCACATTATCTGTTACATATATATTGTGACGTCCTTGGTTCTGTGCAATAGGAGTCGGATCGTGATGAGATCACGATAATGAGATCGATTCACCTTTAAATACACATCCTAAATAATCTCAGTCATAGGTTACTCAAGAGGGACATTAAGATAACTAGATAGATCGATGTACTATATACCCGTCCATATGATGGAGGCGACTGGTCTCATAGCCACTTGTGTGAAGACACTAAGGATATAGTACAGGTGTTCATTGGAGAATGAGTTCATTGATTGATCCGCTTATGGAATGTTGTATGGTTAATGATACCTAATGTCAAACAATAATTTCATAATGCTAATTATATATCTGGTCCTTAGACTTGAGATACCAATGATGCCTTGTATGAGTACTCCTTTCTTTGACGCCAGACTTGTAGGGTTTGGAAAGTTCCAAATTTGGTACAACTGATTATCAAGATTGGTAGCCAACCTTACGAAGGTAATTGAGTGTCAATAGAGGATCATCCACTCTCGGTATCACAAGAGGAATATCACATATATGCTTGCTCAGACAAATCCCTGGCTAGGGTCATTTGGATTGAGAGAGAAAAAGTTCTCCGGGAGAATTCGATTAGAAAGAGACTTTGACAGATTCCATATGTGACCTGATAGTACCATGTCCAATATATGATATCTAGGATATTGTTGGATGAGGGATTATAGATATATAGTAATTGTAGACAGACATGTCAGATGGATTTGATCCCCCTTGTACCATTTAGGGACTATAGCATAATGGCCTAGTACATCCATAGTCGATGAGTCAAGTGAATTATTATAGGGATAATAATTTACTATATTAGAAGGAATTCTAATGGGAATGACTCACGGCCAGCTTAATATTGGGCCTAGAGGGTCACACACAAATAGTGGATGCTTCAACGAATAGATGATTGGATGAAGATCCAATTAGCCCCTATTCTCATTAGATGAGACTCTATACTAATAGGCTCCTTGATTAAGGCCCAATTAGAGGCCTAAGGAGATTATTGGATAGAGATCCAATAATGCAAGGTTAGTAGGTAATTGGATGGAGATCCAATACCCACTAAGTTAAGAGCCCTAGGGTTTTTTGGTAGCTCTCTATAAATAAGAGGGGAGACTCATAGTTGATAGGCTGCAGCTTTAGCTACCGCCTCCTATTCTCCTCCCTTCCTCTGCGCTAGAGTTGCGAGATCAGATTGGAAGAGTTTCACTGTAGACATTCATCATGTGGATACTACTAGAGAGGACGACGCTTGACCTCCTTCATCTTCTCTATCAGAATTTGGAATACAGGGATATACGATCTCCCTAGGTGAAATCAATCTCATACACATCGTGGTTTTCCAGTTTTTATGGTTTTTCTCGTGACCCTAATCTTTTGCATGATGTTTTGATCTGCGTGAAAAATCGATATTTTATTTTGATTTCCGCTACGCATGTGATGCACCCATTGAGGTTTTCCAACGCTATTTTATGTCATTCACCTGCATGCATGAAGAAAAAATCAATATGGACACTCACTGAAATATAAGCTTCAGTAAATAGGTAATCAACAAGCTGCCCACCTAATCTATTCCTACCCAAAAATTGAACATCCAAAAGACGACCTGAGAACCTAAGGAAAGATCAACAAAGGATTTGTATTTGTGTTATGATGAAAATCAATACAAACAAGGGTAACTTCTGACGATTGAGCCAATTAATGAGTAACCAAAAGCTGACAATGTGGAGTCTGACCATGAAGGTTATGATAAACTTTTGACTATTTATCTAATTAAGTAGGAACCAAAGACTAACGATGTGAGAGCCGATCATAAAGGTATAAATTCTAGTGGCAATCTACCTCATAGATGCATTTGATAGAGTAACTAAGGGGATTCAACTTGCGGAGGCAAAGTTGGGATTAGGAGACCATAGTACGGGCAAGAGGATGCTGAGGCAGGTACTCTTGAAGAATATGCCACAGTGTTGCCATTCAAGTTATCAGGAACAGCAAAATTATGCTGGTAGGGGATAGAGGCCCAAGATCTAGACAATGGTGCACCAACTCTAGCGAAGTCATGGGACTTCAGGAGCTACTAGGCGATGGACTGTCTTAGAGCTATGCTTCATCCAGGTATGACCCAAGAGTGGGTGGACGAAGGGGAATTGCCAAGGGAGCGAACTATAAATCGGAGATGGAGGAGGCCCTACGATGTGTTGGTAGAGGCTACACGTGGAGAAGCCGTAGTCTGAGTTCATCACCCGAGAATTTGTATATAATGGAGATGTCACCAGGAGGCGACATGGTGCAGCGGATCATGGTGGAATAGTTCGTGGTAATGCAATACAAGCAATCTTGTCCCGTGAGGGACAAGATCATGCGGAGGTATGATCAAGAGTTACTCGAAGCTCCACTTTGGTGTACAACACAACAAGAAGAAGGGCTATAGATTCAAAAAGTGAATGTCGTAGTACTACAGAGGCAGGTCTTCGTGTGTGTATCGAAGCTTGCATCGGATGAAAGCCTTAGTCATCAGCGTATAGGAGCTGTATACCACCGAGGAAGAAGTCCAAGTGCAAGTACCAGAGAGTCCCATGGAGGGGGACGTGATCATATGGATGATCAGGAGCTATTGGGAGCTCCACTTTGGTGAACAATGCAACGGCAAGAAGGGTTGTGGATTCAAGGAGTGAATACTATAGTACCGTAGAGGCGGGTCTTCCGTGTGTATGCATCGAAGCTTACATCAAATGAAAACCTTGGTCGTCAGCATATGGAGGTTGTGTACCACCGAGGGAGTAGTCAGATTGCAAATACCAGTGAGTCCCATGGAGGGGATTTGATTATACTAAGGTATAATCGGAGCAACTGGAAAGTTGGACTACTTCAGTGCTCACATTCACTTAAGGGAGCCCGGCAAGTCAGAGGACAAGGCCGAGTAAACGAACGTTGCTATCAAAGAAGCTAAGGAGAACAGAATTGGCACAAGCCCTGCAACAAGATGGCGGAGGCCATGCATGAGAGTTACAGTCTGTCTTTCCATTAACCAAGGAGAACTGCTAGGAGGACACAATGGTGTCGAAGCAGGTGGTTGAAAGGGGCGAGGAAGCGACGACGAGTCCAGTGGGGCTCAGCTACCCAAAAGCAAAGCGTCGGTTAGAAAGGAGGTGGACTCAGAGGAGCGCCACAATACTGCAGAGGCAGATCTACCGATCGCGAAGAAAGGGATAAAGATGCAAGATAATGGATAGTGGTGCTATAGGCTTGGCAGCGCCATGGTACTGCAGATGCGGGACTTTCGTGAAGTCATTGATCCCTTGCTCTCATGGTGGGAGAGCATTGATCGTAAAGGTGGCCGAGGAGATGGAGAATACAAAGGCAAACTCCAAGTACCAAGACAGGGCAGAAGGGCAGAGGCTAAGAAACTTCATGAGACCGATGTCGATGAGCTTCTCATCAAGATAGCTGAAATTGAGGGACTTCGGGTTGATGCAGGAGTGCTCGACCAAGAAACGAAGTAGGCAGTACACTATACTGTACCTTTCTACTGAGAGGAGTAGGCGACAAAGGTAATAGAGAAGATGGTATAATCCCAAAGGCGACCAGATCTATCAAAGACTTACTCCTAGTTGGGGTAAACTTTTTGCTCTTTTCAGGCAAAACTTCTTGCATTCTAGAAGTTCAATGGCAGTGGGAAGGCGAATCACAGTAGCTAACCCAACACAAGGAGTGCAAACACTTCAAGTGCTTCAGAAGTGTGAGCAAAGAGCGGGCGAATGTTAGTAACCAGCTCAATGCATGAAGTATAAACTCGAGGAGGCAGGCGAAATCGAGTAACCTTTGCATTCTCAACTCGAGAGAATGGGCAAAACCGAGTACCCCAATTCTCTTAACTCGAGGAGGTGAGCGAAGCCAAGTAATCTTACATTCTCAACTACGAAGAGAATGGGTGAAGTCAAGTATCCTAGTTCTCTTACTTATCCAGCAGGAGAGCTCTGCACAAGTTCAGTGACCCTTCAAAGAAAGCTTATAGAAGACAATAGTTGTCCAATCCTCACCATTGGTGATCAGTACTACTGAGAGTAGATTTTTCACTTCATTTCCCAATTGACTAATCGAAAGCGGGAGTGATGTGAACATACTTGGAAGTGACAACTAACAGTGGAAGAAGGTTCAATGGGCAAACATTGTGGAGGAAGGACCTTAAAAACTTCAAAGTCTACGAGGCGATGTTCATTAAAGCTCCAACAAGCATCTACCCAGTTCAAGCAATATGAGTATACTGTGATACTGGCGCATAATAAGGCTGGTCTTTTCCTTCATCAGAGGGATCCGCGAGAACCAACAAGGATCAACACAACTCAGCCAACCCCACACCAGATTCAGTCATTGGTGAGTTGAAGCAGCATGGCGGATTAGAGTTCGACTACTCAACAATAGCGGCGGAGAGTGGCTAGGAGCCAAAGGGGCATGTTACAACCAAAGTAGAAGATTGAAGATTCAGCAGAATACGAGATGATGCAGCGTCTATAGTGGCTTCGACGAGGACGTCGAAGGAATAAGTGGGGGAGAATGTCACGGACAATAATGTAAACAAGGTGTTCGATGAAATACTCATGTTTATCCGTGTCCTTTGGTTTAGGTACATATCTTATATAGCAAGAAGCGGGCTTGCAGTAGGCTTGGCAACCCTAGTTTGATTTGCTTTATGGCCAAGTTTGACTTATAAATACAAGTATGTCTTATAAGCACTTGTGGGGACTTCGGTCTGTAATGGACCATTATCTTTTGTGTGTTTGTAATGTCCATGGGTGTAATTTGTATGTGGCTTTATAAAGTGTTTTCTTGAGCAGTTACTTGTGGATCTCATGGGAATTGCTTCTTTTGGCCCGTTTCTCTTTTATAAGTATAAGGGACTCTAGGAGATCTCGGGGAGGGCTGACCTTTGCGGATGGACACGTATGGGTGCCGTATGGCTTAGGCAAAATCAGCTAAGTCCGTGACAAAGCGGCGGTAGAATCGAGAGCAGATGTAGGTCATGACAACCAAACTACTATAAAATTAGTGTACCTTTTCTTCTTTGCTATTTAATTACTTTGTATATTTCTTTGCTTACTCATTATAGTTATATGAAGGCTTCTAAGTTTAAATACTTTTCTAATACAAGCTTTATCGAACGGATCCCCCAATCGATAGAAGTTTTTAAAAAGCACTAATTCAGCCCCCAACCCCCTCTTAGTGTCGATTCAGTCCTAACAATTAGTACAAGAGCCAGGTTTCTCTCTATTTAGTTTAAAACCTAAGAGAGATGACTTTTACCAATAATCAAGAGAGTTTTTCTATCACTCATCCTCCTATGTTCAGTGGGACAGACTCTATGTATTAGAAAACTCGAATGAGAATTTTCTTACTTTTAATGGATTTTGATTTATGGCATATTATTAAAAACAATTTTGAAAAGTATTCCAAATCAATGAATGAATGGAATGATTCAGAAAAGAAGACTTTCTCTTTGAATGCTAAAGCGATAAATGCTTTATTTTATGCTATTGATAACAATAAATTTAATTTGGTTTTCATATGCAAAACTACACATAAGATTTGACACATATTCGAAGTCACACACAAAGGCACTAGTATAGTCAAAGAGTCAAAAATTAATCTTTTGGTACATAGCTATGAGTTGTTTCATATGAAACCAAGCGAGGCCAAAAATTAATCTTTTGGTACATAGCTATGAGTTGTTTCATATGAAATCAAGCGGGGCCATTAAAGACATGCACACCCGTTTTATGGATGTCGTCAATGGTTTAAAAGTGCTTGGTAAAAGTTTTTCTAATTTTGAACTTGTTAATAAAATACTAAGATTCCTTACAAAAATTGTGATCATAAAGTAACATCATTACAAGAAGAAAATGACCTAAATAATTTTTCACTTGAAGAACTTATCAGGTCTTTGATGACCTATGAAATAACATGTATAGCATATGATGAACTTGAGAACAACCTTCCAAATAGCAAGAATAACATGACACTTAGAACTAAAGAAGACCACTTGGAAGAAAACTCAAGTGATGATGATGATGACGACTTAGCACTTCTTACAGGAAAATTTAAGAAATTCTTAAAAACAAACAAAACAAAACAAGATGTTAAGAACATAAGTGAACTAAAAAAAGACACAATAATATGTTGTGAATACAATAAACCAGGATACTTCAAAAATGAATGTCCCAAAGTGAACAAGAAGCATTTAAAGAAGAAGAAATCACTCAAAGCAACTTGGGATGACTCAAGTGGATTTGAAGACGAGGAGCCAACCAACAAGGAAAAAGTTACAAATTACACATTAATGACATTTGGTGACGAGGTACATAACCTAAATGAATCTTCCTTATCTTATGATAAATTATTCAATACATTTAATGACTTGTTTGATGAATTTAAATTAGTTAGTAAAAAGTATAAATTGTTAAAAAAATGATCATGCTTCTCTTGCTAGTGAATTTAAAAAATTAAAAAATAAGTGTGATGATTGTACGTTAGCTCATTGCACTAAGTGTGAAGAGTAAGATACACTTAAGAAAGAAAATATTTTATTATATGAAACATTAGTAAAATTAAAAATAGGTAACAAATCCTTAAACATGATCCTTGCTAATAAGAGTCATGTTTATAGAAAAGATGGAATTGGCTTTGTGAGTGACACTCAACAAAAGCTAACCATCTTCGTTAAAAGACCCACATTACATGATTCATCTAGAAATAAATATAATTTTTGTGGTAAATTTAGACATTATGCCTACAAATGTTCATTTAAAAGGCATAGTTTATACAAATTAGTTTGAGTTCCTATAGGAACTATGAATAACTCAATGCCAAAAAGTAAGATATATAGATCTACTTATAAGGGATCCAAAGTTAAATGGGTATCTAAAAGAAAATCTCATTTCTCATAGATATGTTTACAATAAAAGCTAGGAGCAAGAGATAGTACTTTGAAGTAGATGCTTGATAGGACTCCAGTAGGGTTAAGTACTAATCTCCCAAGAAGTAGTCAAGAAAACCCTATGAGATTGTAATAAAACCCCACATAGCTACTTCTATCATATAAAGAAGTATGGTTAGGGTTTAGATTGGGGCCTTAGGGTTTAGATTGTGGCCTTAGGGTTTCATAGTTGCCGCCCCCTTTACTAGGCTGGTCGGCCAGGGTTTCCCCCTACTTAGGTCGGCTATAGAGCCAACCTAGCGACCTAGCCGCCACCTATTCCCTCTAAGGCAAGTAAGCTATAAAAGGGGTAAAAGGATAATTTTAGTTAGACATGCACCCCCTAGGACTAGGGTTTAGAGCCCTATATAAGCATGTAGCCTCCACCTCTTTTTATCAAGTAATTATTAATTTTATTTCAGCCTTGTGCCGAATCTAGAAGGGACGAACCCCTACAGCATTCCAAGGGTTGATATCCATCAATAATCAAAATCTATAGAGCTCCTTCTGGGGTTCTATCATCTGGTATCAGAGCCATATTCCTACTGCCCTATAGCCATCTATGTCGCCTCCATCTTCCAAGTAATTCCCACAATTACTTTTGACATTGCCTTCATCCACCGTCGCCCATCAAGCCATAGATCCATCAATCTTTTGCCGTCCTCTGCATCAACATCATAGATCTAGGTTTTTGCATATTTTTCTTGAATTTTTCTCTGAACTTTACGTCAAGAATTCATCATTTCTCCGACATAAAGTCTGTTCGGCGGGATAGCACATCATAGCACCTTTCTTTGTCGAATTCCATCGATTTTGAGTGTCATCTTTTGTGAGATTTTGGACTCTCTTTCTCTTATCTACAAACCCTAACATCCTCACTAAAAATCTTTCCAAACCGCACCCTAAATCGATCCCAAACAGCCACCCAAATCAGCCCTAAACTGCGGCCAACCTTCTTTACCAATCCACCTACCTTTTCATCCAACCTTCCTTATCGATCCACCTACCTTTGCTGCCATTTATCCGAGATCTAAAATCTATTTCTCTAACCTTCATCTACTGCTATCACAGCCATACAACCATACCAATTTGTAGCTTAAACTCCACAAAACCACAGCCCCAAATCGTACCCAAAATAGCCATAAACCACACCAAAAAATCGAAGCCTTCGGTCCACCAACCTTTTAGCCACCCAATCTCCCTTATCCCTTTAACCACAGCATGCATATCTCACTGCCCAATGCTACCAACAGTGACCTTTTGTTGCCATCCTCCTTGATTACAACCATCAGTGATCCTTATAGCAAAAAGCTACTAGCAACGATCTTTCACTGCAATCTGTTTACATCGCAGCTCGCAACAATCGTTTGCGGCCAACAATCTTGATTGCAGCCAACAACAAATTGAACACAACAGCAGCCATCTCTCGCTTCATACCATTGCTGCCCTCCTCCATAACAGTTGTGTACATCGCTACCCCATCTACCTCCTATTGCAACTGCACCCTTACTGCAACCGATGCCACTTGCAGCCATGAAGTTGCATTGCAACTGCAGCCAATATTACTACTGCCCTCTTCTTCCTTTGTTATCACTACTTCCTTTCAACTTAGATCTCTTGGCTACCATCTTCCAACAAATATCAGCCACCTAAAAAATTACAGTCTTGATGACATTGCACGTCAACATTATAGTACCACCGAAGGACTGTAACCGACGTTACTACTGCCATTTTCTTCCTCCACCAACGCTGCTACCCTTGGTTGCCATCCTCCACTTGGAGACTTCATACTACAGACCTAACATCACTGACATTGCTGCCTTCAACCTGAAGATTGCAGCTACACTCTTTAGTCAGTTTGATTTGATAGGTTAGAGATCCTTACATCATGACATTGGTGGGCTTATTCGAAGCTAAATTGGAGGCTCTTGAGACGCGTGTGGATGTTAAATTACACGCTCTATTTGAGGAGTTTAGATTAGGCCGATCACCGAGCCTAATAAGATCACAACATGATGTAAATTTGGATTGCAAAAAGAACCTTAGTGAAGAACTAGCGATGATCCATCAAACCTCTACCATCCAAGAGTACCAAACCAGGTTTGAAAGGTTATCTAATCAAACTTATAATTGGTTTGAAAAATAGATATTGAGGACTTTTATTGAGAGCTTGAAGCTGGAGATTCAGGAAGAAGTTAAAGCACGACAACCGCACACATATAAGGCAGCCATCTCCTTTGCACAACATCAAAAGGAGCGTGATAAGGCCCCAAAAGAAGCCCTATAGATTTTGATCCTTGAGGAGAATCAACTCTTGGAATGCTATAGGGGTTGCTCCCTCCTAGACTTAGCACAAAGGCTGAATTGAAGATGATAATTACTTGATTAAAAGTGAAGGGCGGCTACATCTTAAATAGGGATCAAAGTCCTAGCCTAAGAGGGCACTTGTCTATGTAGAATTACCATTTTACCCCTCCTATAGCCATCCTGCCTTAATAGGAACAAGGGGCGACTAGGTTGGCACTATAGCTGACCTAAGCAAGGGGAAACCCTGGCCGACTTACCCAAGGGCTAATCCAAACCCTGGCCATACTCCTTTATAAGATAGGAGAGGCTTTATTACAATCTAGTAGAGTTTTTTATTAACTTCTACTGAAATGATTAGAACTCAACACTGCTGGAGTCCTATCAAGTCCACCCTCTCAGAATCAGCCTTGTCCTCAAGGCTGATGATCCATAAACTCTAGGAACTGGGTCTTCAGCTCTTCATGTGACTCCTATATTGCGTCTTCAGATGGTAAGTTATTCCACTTTACAAGTACTTCGATGGAGGGGCTTCGTCGGTGCATCATAATTCTTCGATCAAGTATAGTTTCAGGTTGGGCTTAGATTTCACCTTCAATTATAGTGCTCGACAGCTGAGTCTGAGCCAGTTCATATTCACCTAATTTCAGCTTCAGTAGGGATACGTGGAAGACAGAATGAATTTTGGCGTCATCTGGAAGTTTAAGTCGGTATGCCACAGCCCCAATGCATTCTGAAATTTGATATGGTCCATAAAATCGTGGAGATAGTTTCACTGATGCTCTGGTGTTGAAAGCTGCTTGTATGGTTATAGGTGGAGGTAAACCCAATATCCGACTGAAAATTCTCACTCACTCAAGTGATTGTCTGCTTGTTGCTTCATGCGGGCTTGTGTGGCAGTTAGGTTGCCCTTCAGCAGCTGTAGCAGTTTATCCCTGTTAATTAGGTCTTGGTCGACCTGATCCACTTTGGCTGAACCAAGTACATATCTAGGAATTACAGGGGGTGATCGGCCATACAGTGCCTCGTAATGGGTACATTTAGTTGACGAATGAAAAATTGTGTTGTACCATCATTCGACCCAGAGAAGTCATCTTGTCCTCTCTTTGGGCCGGTTGCTGGTGAAGCATCATACGTAAGTCTCGAGACATCTGTTCACCACTTTTGTTTAGCTGTCTGTTTGTGGATGATAGGCTATGCTTATCTTCAATTGGGTGCCCTGTAGATGGAAGAGCTCGGTCCAAAATTTACTTGTAAACACCCTGTCATAGTCGCTTACTATCGATCTTTGCATCCGATATAATTTCACAATATTTTTCACAAAAATCTGAGCAATAGTGGCAGCAGTATAGGGATGTCTCACATCACAAAAATGAGGATACTTAGTTAGGTGATCTACCACCATAAAGATCATGCTTTGACCTTGAGATAGTGATAATCCTTCGACAAAATCCATGGAGATGTCCATCCAAGTCGAATCTGGTATAGGTAGTAGTTGTAGTTTACTGGGACTTGCCATTGTTTCACCTTTATGCCGCTGACATACATGACATTTGGATACATAGTCATAAATTAATTTTTTTATGTCCTTCCAGAAGAAGTTTTGCTTTACCCTTTTATAAGTCCTTAGAAATCCAGAGTGCCCTGCCGAAGGTGAAGAGTGCATTTCATGCAAAATAACTTGAATGTGAGGAGAAGAAAGAACAACAACAATTCGGTCTTTATAGCGTAAGTCCTTCGAGTCCCATGTGTAGTGCCCTACGGAATCCGGATCCTTTTCTAATTTTTCTATGATGCTTCATATTTCCGAATCATTCTTCTACTCCTCCCTAATGTGTTCGAGGAAGTCGGTGGTGGGAAGGGAGATGGCTGAAATTTTGGCTTGCCCTAGGAGCCAAGATAGAGCATCTGCAACAACATTCTCTTTTCCTTTTGATAAGTAATTTTATAATCAAATTCGAGAAGTTTAGTTACCCAACATTGCTGCTCCAGGGAAGATATTTTTTGCTCCAAGAAATACTTAAGACTTTGGTGGTCTGTCTTAATTTGGAAGCGCCAACCGATCAGGTAGGGTCTCCACTTTGTGATGGCATGTACAATGGCAAACATTTCTTTATCATATACCGACATTTTCAAGTGTGAGGGAGATAAAGCCTTGCTGGTGTAAGTGAGAGGTCAGCCATCTTGCATTAGAACAGCTCCAATCCCAACTCCGGACACGACAGCCTTGATCATGAAGGTGCAACTGAAATCAGGCAACGCTATGACCGGCATCATCGTCATGACGGAATTGAGTCGTTCAAAGGCTATATAAGCTTGTTCCGACCATAAGAAGGAGTCTTTCTTTAATACGGATGTGAGAAGGGCACTGATCTTGCTGTAATCTTTCACGAATTTTTGGTAGTAGCATGTGAGTCCAAGGAAGCCATGCAGCAACTTTACGTTTGTAGGTTTCGGCCATCCTTGCATTACCTCGATCTTCGTCGGGTCTACCGCCACTCCATCCTCTGATATAATGTGTCCAAGATACTCCACTTTATGTTGTAAGAAAATATACTTTTGACTGTTTCACATAAAGAGTATTCTTTCGGAGAATTGTTAGAACAGTCCGTAAGTGCTAAAAATGTATATCAAGCGTAGGGCTATAAATAAGGATATCATCAAAGAACACTAATATAAACTTAAATAGAAACTCTAGAAGATGTCATTCATCAGGCTTTAGAAAGTAGAAGGAGCATTCGTAAGTCCAAAAGGCATTACTAAAAACTCGTAGTGGCCGTTATACGTGCAAAATATAATTTTTGGAATATCTTCAGTGCATACCTAAATCTGGTGATAATCAGAATAGAAATCTAGTTTAATGAAGACTTGGGCTCCTTTTAATTCATCTGAGAGCTTATCTACGATGGGTATAGGATATTTGTCCTTGACGGTGATAGCATTCAAGGCCCGATAATCAATGCACATCCACCATGTACCGTCCTTTTTGCGCACTAGCAACACTGGTGAAGAATAAGAGCTGCAACTCAATCGAATTACCCCGGTGTTAGGTATCACTTTAATGATGTTCTCGATCTCATCCTTCTGCAAGTGAGGATAGTGATACAGATGCAACTTTTCTGGAGGTTTGCCCGACAAAATAGGAATACGGTGGTTATGTTGTCGATTAGGGGGCAACCTGTGCGGCTCCATGAAAATATCCGCAAATTCATCCAGCAAGAGGGCAAGCTTAGGATCTAAAATTTGTATATTCTCCCCCTTAGATGGCTGCTAGATATGCATCAAAAATCCCCTATGGACTTTATGCAAAACTTTCTCCATCCATTGCGTCGAAACAGTGGAGATATGGCTCCCGCGCTTGCCTTGCAATGTGGCCTATCTCCCTTTACAATAGAATTTCATAATTAATTTAGAAAAATTCTAGGAGATATCACCTAGCATTGTGAGCCATTCGATCTCAAGCATAGCTTCATAATTATTGATGGGTAGGAGGAAGAAATTGGCTACCACTTCTTGGTCTTGGAGTAACTTCACCCGCGGGCATCGTTGGTCATAATTAAGGATTCAGCTGTCGGTGACCTTTACATCGAACTTCTTACAACCTTTGATTTGAAGTGCTAAATGTGCAGCAACCTTACTATTGAGGAAGTTATTTGTGCTACCTATGTCAATGAGAACGGTGATGGGTTGCTGCTTTAGAAGTCCTCCAACTTTCATCGTCTGCGGATTAGAATAGCCGACCAATGCATGCACTACATAGTCGGTCGGTTGAGGCTCTTCCTCTGTGGCTTCCTCTTTAGGTTCGAGGCCTCTTCAGATGGTTCATTGTCCTCATCCTTCACCGGTTCAATCATGAGGAGCCGGCCCTTCTTGCAGTGATGTTCGTGGCTCCACGGTTTATCGTAATGCCAACACAATCCTTTGGCCGATCATTCGCGAAGCTCGTCTCTTGCCAATTTTTTTGGTGCAGGGGCTCGGATGGCAATAGAGGGGGTAGTAGGCCTTGGCATGGCTGGTCGGGGAGTGACCCTTGTCCTTCGTGCCTCATGGTTCAATCATTCTTCCTGGATACGCACGAAGGAAATTACCGCCATAAGGGTGTATGGTTGTCGTGCTTTGACTTCTCAGATTTTCAACTTTAGGCCCTCAATGAAAGTACCTAAAAATTGTTTCTTAGACCAATCTTCAGTTTGGTTAGATAAATGCTCAAATCTTATTTGGTAATATTGTATTGTAGAAGTTTGGCGAATCTTTGTCAATTGTCCATCGATGTTATTGAAATCGGTCGGACCGAAGCAGTTTAAAAGCTCTTCCTTAAACCGCTACCAAGAGAGTCCTCCATGGTGTGTTTAAACTAATTGAACCACTGAATAGCATCTCCCTCGAGGTGTATGGTGGCAATCTCCACCCGTGTGGCATCAGCGGTTCGGTAGAACCAAAAATAGCACTCCGCGCGTGAGATCCATCCGATTGGGTCTCCTTCTTCCCATATTGGGAAGTCAACCTTCATGCATGGATTGTTGGGATTAGAGGTGGAGTGTCCATGCTCTTGAGGCTCATCTCGCCGATCTGAAGTCTCTCTATGGTGTGACTTCCTCGGGCTTGATGGTCGACCTATGTTGAATTCGACGAATAAGGATCACATCTTCTCTTTCATGCGGTTTTCAAAGGCTTCAAGCTTTGCATTGATAGCCTCCTCTGATGCCATAGTATATGCCTTAAGATCTATAATATTAAGATCTTTTTTTTGTTGTTGGGTTAGTGGCATGGGAATTTTAGAGAAGGGGTGGCCGGTTGGAAGGTGGATCGGTTTTGGTGGAAGTAGGCTGCAGTTTAGGGCAGATTTAGGGCTACAATTTTGTGGAGTTTAGGCTACAAATTAGTGTGATTTTAGGGCTGTGATAGTAGTAGATGAAGGTTAGGAAAATACATGTTAGGTCTGGGATAGATGGCAACAAAGGTAGGTGTTTTGGTAAGGAAAGTTGGCTAAAAAAGTAAGTGGATCGATAAGGGAATAGGCTATGGTTAGGGCTGATTTGGGTGGCTATTTGGTTTCAGTTTAGAGTAGGATTTTAAAGAGTTTTTAATAAGGATGGTAGGGATTGGTGATGAGGAAAAGAGAGTCTAAAATCCCACAAAAAATAGTAATCAAATCTAATAGAATTCGATGAAAAGAAGTGCTACGATGTGCTATCCTACTGAACCAGTTTTTACATCGGAGAAATAATGATTTCTCAATATAAATTCCAAGGAAAGTTTAAGAAAATTATACAGAAACTATTGTCAATATCAGTACAAATTTTGACAAAATTTTGGTAGCATAACGATAGGAAAATAGGGCAAAATATGTGAGGCAGATTTCTTTGTCGTAAAATTCCATGATGGTGAAAGATTGTACAAGAAAACCAGTTCCATAAGGAGTTTTTCTATGAAATCAAATACAGATAAAATCCAACTCGATCTTGAAAATTATGTAAAATTTTGATTAGAAACGATGAACAAAAGTTTGGTTTCATGTAGCAACAATCGACTAAAAATTTCTGCAGTGTTTCACCTTTGCAACGACGATAACGTTTATGATGGTAAAAATTACAGCAAGGAAACTTTGGAAAACTTCTCCCATATATAATATGAAGGATCTTATAGTATTTAAGAGGCATGAGTTATAAAAATATACCAAAATTTCATATCAAACACAGGGGGTAGTGGTAGACTGATTTGATCTACTGCTGGGGTGGAGGGTGGAAGGTGGAGGTGCGTGTCATAGCAATTGTGCGAATTGCTTAGGAAGGTGGAGGCGGCTGAGAGGGCTACAGAGTAGCAAGAATGTAACTCTAATATCAGATGATAAAACCATAGAAGGAGCCCTATGGATTTTGATCCTTGAGGGGGATCAACCCTTGGAACGCTATAGGGGTTCCTCCCTCCTAGACTCGACATAAAGGTTGAATTGAAGATGATAATTGCTTGATTACAAGAGGGGGGTGGCTACATCTTAAATAGGGATCAAAGTCCTAGCCTAAGGGGGCACTTGTCTAAGTGAAATTATCATTTTGCCCCTCCTATAGCTATCATGTCTTAATAGGAACAAGGGGCGGCTTGGTTGGCTATATAGCCGACCTAAGCAGGGGAAACCCTGGCCGACTTGCCTAGTAAGGGGGGGCGGTGACTACTAAGCCCTAACGGCTAATCCAAACCCTAGTCATACTCCTTTATAAGATAGGAGAGACCTTATTACAATCTAGCAGAGTTTTTTATTAACGTCTACTGAAATGATTAGGACTTAACCCTACTGGAGTCCTATCAAAGCGATTGAACTATGAAGCTCGGAAGACTAGAGTTGCTCCCAGACTAGTGACACCAAAGCTTTCACCTCCTCCTACTATCAACTGACTCCCTCAGCCATAGAAATTAACAAGATAAGACCTTCATGACAAACCGATAAAGGGCCTATGTGGGTATTGTGATAAACTGTGGAGCCTAGAACATAAATGTAAAAAGGAGACACCACTGATGATTGCACCCACTGAAGAACCCAAACTTGAAGATACGACTCTCGCAACAGTCCATCATCATCCTCATCGATGCCAAGAGCACACACAACTTCATGAGCAGTAAGGTTGCTGCCCACTTAATGCTCTAAAAAGAAGATTACAATAGGTTCAAAGTCAAGGTAGCTAATGACTAAATTATGAAGTACAACCATAAGTGCCCACGAGTAAAACTGATCCTACAGGAGCAAGACGTAGTTGCTAATTTTTTCCTCCTCCCTCTTGATAGTTTTGATATAATGCTTAGCATTGATTGGTTGCCCATGATTGGAGATGTTTTCTAGAATTTTTCGAAGCTAACCATAAAATTTTTTAGAAAAGAAAAGTAGGTGATTCTACGAGGGAGCCCAACGACTACAACCATAACACAACACTTGGAAGGGGTACCAAAAGAAATATCCAGTGGTTTCCCAATTCAAATTCAAATATTTTATAAGATTAAAGATAAGAACCCTCTCCCGTAGCTTATTGAAATGGTAGGCATCTCCACCAAATCGAGCTAATTACCTCCTTTGAAGTTGTCCGACCCCCCTATGTTGAACAAGCTGAAACCTCTACCAATTGTTGTTTGGCTAGATTGCTTCCTACAACCTCAGAAGTTCAAAGAGAAAAGGGTCGTCCAAGAGATGATAGAGATATAGATTGTTTGGCCATGCTTATTTCCCACTACGACACATCCCTACATCCTTTTCCTCGGAGATAAGCTACTTCTAAAGTGTTATATCCCGTCGAACTCACCATGGTTGCTGATCTCAGGTGACTTCCATGACTTTCCCTAGGATTGGACCATAATGCTTAAATACTTTCTTGATGATGACCTTCGATCTATGGCCTAAGACTGTGAGAAAATTGAGCCCCTCCAGTAGCGAAATCATAAAAGGGGAAGGATCATTCATAGGACTCAATAAAGCATGAACATCATCCCTCTCATTATAAAGAAAGATGTACCACCTTGGCTGAGTGGAACTATAGCCCTCACGACTATGATACCATCCATACTAAATCATAGCTAGATGTTTATTATTGGAGCAAACACATCCAGAGTGGGGGTCAACACCATCTTCATGCAAGATGGTCAACAACACGAAGAAGTGAAAATGGGCTCCGAAAAATCACCACTCCTACCCACCTCGGACTTAGATTAGGTTCACACCACTAGAGATTTTATCAGAGGATAGCCCTCACTCCAAAAGAAGGCACAACTACTATTACAAAGTAATCACATGGTTGCCCATACAAGGAAGAAACTTCCCCTTGACAAACACCGGAGTAGAAAAAGGTTTCCTGAGAAAGATCAAGTCCCCCTTTATCTCCGACTCCACTAACACGAAATTTAAACCTTAAGAAAGTGGTTTCCTTATTTCTTTGGGCCTTGTAAAATTAGGAATCACATTGGGACCCTAACATGGAGGTCAGATCCGTGCATTTGATCAAAATTACAGTTGATCCTCCAAGTATCTCACCTCAAATGAAAATTTAAAGACGATGACTCAACTCAAAATTTTTCAACTGACACCCAAGCTGATAAGGAGCTGAAGACCCAGTTCCCAGAGTTTATAGACCCTCAGCCTTGAGGATAAGGTTGATTTTAAGAGGGCAGGTTTAATAGGACTCCAATAGGGTTAAGTCCTAATCTCCCTAGAAGTAATCAATAAAACCCTGTGAGATTGTAATAAAACCCCACCTAACCACTTCTATCATATAAAGAAGTATGGTTAAGGTTTAGATTGGGGCCTCAGGGTTTAGTAGTCGCCACCTCCTTTATTGGGCTGGTCGACCAGGGTTTCCCCCTACTTAGATTGGCTATAGAGCCAACCTAACCGCCACATGTTCCCTCTAAGGCAAGTAGGCTATAGAAGAGGTAAAATGATAATTTTATTTAAGCAAGCACACCTAGGGCTAGGGTTTGGAGCCCTATATAAGTATGTAGCCTCTACCTCTGTTTGTTAAGAAATTATTAATTTTATTTTAGTCTTGTGTCGAATCTAGGAAGGAGGAACCCCTACAACGTTCCAAGGGTTGATCCCTCTCAAGGGTCAAAATCTATAAAGCTCCTTCTAGGTTGATCCCCTCAATGCCTTGAGCATTAATACAACCCTATAAGGAGTTTTATAGATTTTTTGTAGTAGTCGAAAGAAATGAACATAGCCTACCCAAATATTTTTGGGTCGAAGCCATTAACATGACATGTTATGTCATGAATAAGATTCTCATAAAATCATTACTTTCCAAAATTTCTTATAAATTATGGAATAATGAAAGACCCAACATTTTATTTTTTAATATTTTTAGTTGAAAATATTTCATTTTAAATGAAAAGGATGCCTTAGGAAAGTTTGATGCAAAATCTAATGAAAACATATTTCTTGGTTATTTCTTATGTTCAAAAGCTTATCTTATCTTTAATAAAAAAACCTTAGTGATTGTGTAATCCATCCATATTATTTTCAATGTTGTTCTCAAATTGAAGAAAATTGATTTTGATTATGATTTTGATTTTGGTACTTTAAATTTTAATAGAAACTCTCTGCTCCAAAATAACTTGGATGTATCTACTTCTAAACAATCCAACCCAAGGAATGGAAGTATGCAGATGCTCATCCTAAGGATCTAATAATAGGAGATACATTAAAAGATATTCAAACTTGTTTATCATTTAAAATTTCTATTATAATGCTACATTTTTTCTCAAATTGAACTAAAATGTATTGATGATGACCTAAAAGATAATTCTTGGGTTGTTTCAATGCATGAGGAGTTAAAACAATTCGAGAGAAATAAGGTATGGACATTTATTCCTAAACTATATGACTAACTTGTGATTGGTACTAAATGGGTCTTTAGAAATAAGCAAGATGAATATGGTATCGTGGTTTAAAACAAGGCTAGATCAGTGGTCAAAGGTTTCAACCAATAAGAAGGTATTGATTATGAAAAAACATTCGCTCCTATGGCAAGACTTGAAGCTATTATGATGCTCCTTGCCTATGCTTCTTTTAAAAATTTAAAATTATTTCAAATGGATACTAAAAGTGTATTTCTTAATTATTTTATTTCTAAAGAAGTTTATATTGAATAATCACCTGGATTTGAAAATGATCTTTTTCCAAATCAAGTTTTCAAATTATCAAAGGTATTTTATGGATTGAAGGAAGCCCCTATGTCTTGGTATGAAAGGCTTAGCTCCTTTATTATTCAAAATAATTTTTTAAAAGACAAGGTAGATACAACAATATTTATTAAATATTTTAAAAATAATTTTTTATTATTCAAATTTATGTTGATGACATTATTTTTTGTTCTATTAATGAATCTTTATGTGAATCTTTTGTAAAAAGTGTGAGCCAAAAATTTGAAATGTGTTTAATGGGTAAATTAATATTTTTCTTAGAATTATAAATTAAGCAATTAAATGATGGTATTTTTATAGGTCATATTAAGTATGCTTTGAATTTGTTAAAACGATTTAAGATGGATAGTGCAAAAGCTATAAACACACCTATGAGCACCTCTACAAAATTAGATTTGAACAATAAGTGATAAAGTTTTGATCAAAAAACTATAAAGGAATTGATAGGTAGTTTGTTATATCTAACTATAACTAGACTAGATATTATGTTGAGCGTTGATCAAAGGGTTGTGATGCGTGGCAAATATCCTCGACTTAAGTACTCTCAAAGATTGATGCTGCTTAACCTTGAGGACAAGGCTGATTTGAAGAGGGTGGGTTTGATAGGACCCTAACAGGGTTGGATGTATCGGTTCCTAATTAATTCAAGTTGAGTCATATTGGTCTATTTAGTCGGAGTTAGTTATAGGTCGAGTTAGCCTAATCGAGTCAATTATGAGTTTGGTTGGAGTTGGTTATTATCTTTGTTTAGGATGAAGTCGGTTATTATTTTCAGTTAAGAGCTTATCAATTAGTTAAGAGTCTAAGTTTAGTGGGACTCTAAGTCCAAATCTAGAGGGACTTTTATTAGAACACCATAAATAATGATGTAACTATTTTATTTTAAGAAATCAATGAAGAAGTTGTATTTTAGCAAATAGGCAAAATCCTAGGAGGGTCGATTCCCTATAGAGATCAAGAAGGCTGATCCCCTCGAAGTGATCAAGGAGGCTCAATCCCCTCGAAGTGATTGTTTGTCCCTCTTCCTCTTCAATAGAAACCTAGGGATTCCTATCAATTTGTATTAGAGCAGCGTTCCTGTGCACTTTTGTTGTTGTCATTCATCATCCACATCGTTGCTATAACCCTTGCCATCACCATCATCACTGTTGCACCTGCCACCTTACTGTAGTTTCTCACGATAGCTATCATCAGTTAAAAAGAAAAGAAAGAAAGAAAGAAAAAAAAAGAGAGAAAGAAAAAAAAAAGAGAGAAAGAAAGAAAAAAGAGAGAGAGAGAGAGAGAGAGAGAGAGAATAAGAGAAGAGCACTGCAACCCACGTGGTCATCACCTCTTCCTTGCTTTTCCCCTTCTCCCTTACTCCTTACCTGTCGTTGCTGCCACCCGCTGCTACCCCTCCATCTCCTCCATCGCTCAGCGAGACTTAATCCAGATCTCTTCCTGTTGTTATTGGTCATTTGCCACTACTACAGGGTCTCACTAGTGCCATCTCCATCCTTCGTCACCAGCATTATCACTATTGCCATAATCTCCAACTAGGATTACAGCCCTCATTTCCTCTTCTCCATTTTAGCTACAACTGCCACACCCCACATTGCTACCTTCCTCCCTATTCGTGCATAGCAGTGTTGCCACTACTTCCCGCTGCTGCAACCCAACCATAGACTACGCACAGCCACCGCTCGCTGAACCCTTGCTGCTACCCTTTTCTTTCTCTACCAGTTGCAGTGTTGATCGTCCCCATCGACCGCTTGCTCAAGCAAGAAGGGGCCGCCGCCGCAGTTTCCCATGCCTTGCCTGCCACCGCCGTAGCCCGCCTCGATCATTGCCCTACCATTGCTGCCAGCACCACTGCGACAACACCCCTCAACCGCTTGTGATCCTTCGGTGTTACCAGCGTCTTCTTTCACAGTACGTTTGTGGAAACAGAGCAACCTCTAAATCTTCTACTGCAACCGTTGGACCTCCACTTCCTGCCACCGAGGTTCCCTTGCTGCTAGTGCCCTCTCCCCTACTATCGCCCACCACCACCAGCCACGTTGTTGCCCTTCCCCGCCACCACTTATTCCGCTGCTACCGTTGCTATTCCTCTGCCATTTCTGCTGCCTACCTCTTCCTTCCCTACTCTAAACTCTAGCCTCATCTGCAACTACCCCTCCACATAGCAACTACAGCCGTGCGATCACCTCTTAGCAATCACAAAGAGTGACAATGCCGCCAGCACCCACCCCCACCCCTCCCCACCCCCCTCTCCTCCACTACAATCTTCCAACCATAGCCGTAGCACCCGATACCATCACCCGCTCGTCTATTACCTTGATAAGACCCCAAAAGGAGCCCTATAGATTTTAATCCTTGAGGGGGATCAACCCTTGGAACGCTATAGGGGTTCCTCCGTCCTAGACTCGACATAAAGGCTGAATTAAAGACGATAATTGCTTGCTTTCAAAGAGGGGGCAACTACAGCTTAAATAGGGATCAAAGTCCTAGCCTAAGGGGACACTTATGTAGGTGAAATTACCCTTTTACCCCTTCTATAGCCATCCTCCCTTAATAGGAACAAGGGGCGGCTAGGTTGGCTCTATAGCCAACCTAAGCAGGGGGAAACCCTGGCCGACTTACCCAGTAAGGGGGGCAACGACTACTATGCCATAAGGGCTAATACAAACCCAGGCTATACTCCTTTATAAGATAGGAGAGGCCTTATTACAATTTAGCATAGTTTTTATTGACTTCTACTAGAATGATTAGGACTCAACCCTGCTGGAGTCCTATCAAGTCCGCCCTCTCAGAATCAGCCTTGTCCTCAAGACTGAGGATCCATGAACTCTAGGAATTGGATCTTCAACTCCTCATGTGACTCCCATGCTATCATTAACTAAACTTTGGCCTCCTCATCAGCTGGGATGTTAGTTGGAAAGATTTAGGTTGAGTCATCTTCTTTAAATTTCCATTTAAGGTAGGATACCTGGAGAATTAACTATAATCTTGATCTCCTGCGTGAATTTGATCTCCAGGTTAGGGCCCCAATGTGATTCTCAATTTTGCAAGGCACAAAGAAATAGAGAAACCACTTCATTAAGGCTTGAGTTGCTTGCTGATTGGACTGGAGGAGTAGAAAAACTCGATCTTTAATTTTTTGTCCATTCTGAAGTTTGTTGGGAGGCTGTTTCTTCTTTACAAGTGCTACCATATGGTTAGTCTTTAGTGATATCCAATCTTTCTTCTGAAATAGTGACCGCCCTCTGGTATAGTTCAGGATGATGAGAGCTCAATTTGGCATGAGCATGGATTGTAATTCTTCTAGTTTTCCTCCTCTTTCGTGTCATGGACTTGTATCCAACCATATTTTAAATTTGGTAGTAATTAGTATCTCCTGTAAAAATCTCGTATGAAGTGTGGGGGAAGCCTTGGTGTAAATTAGGAGTCAACCATCTTGCATAAGAATAACCCCAATTCCAGGTCCTAACACATCGGTCTTAATGACCAAAGTGCGACCGAAATCGAGCAGCGCTAGGATCGATGTCATCGTCATAGCTGCCTTGAGTCGTTCGAAGGCTGCAGAGGCTTTATCCAACCATAAGGAGTCTTTCTTCAGTAAGGACGTGAGCGGGCTACTGATCTTGACATAATATTTCACAAAATTTTGGTAGTAGCCCGTGAGTCCAAGGAAACCGCATAATGATTGTATGTTTGTAGGTCTCGACCATCATTGCATTGCCTCGATCATCGTCGGGTCTATCACCACTCCATCCTCTGATATAATATGCCCAAGATACTCCACTTTATGCTATAACAAACTACACTTTGACTATTTTACATAAAGTGTATTCTTCCGGAGAATTGTTGGAATAGTTCGTAAGTGCTGAAAATGTATATCAAGCGTAGGGCTATAAATGAGGATATCATCAAAGAACACTAATACAAACTTATGTAGAAAACTCTGGAAGATGTCATTCATCAGGCTTTGGAAAGTAGGAGCATTTGTAAGTCCAAAGGTATTACCAGAAACTCATAGTGGTCGTTATGCATGCAGAATACAGTTTTCAGAAAGTCTTCAATGCATACTCGAATCTAGTGATAACCGGAACGGAGATCCAGTTTAGTGAAGACTCGGGCTCCTTTTAATTCATCCAAGAGCTCATCTACGATGGGTATAGGATATTTGTCCTTGACGGTGAGAGCGTTCAAGGCTCGATAATCAGTGCACATCTGCCAAGTACTGTCCTTCTCACGCACTAGCAATACCGGTGAAGAATAAGGGCTGTAACTCGGTCGAATTATCCCGGTATCCAGCATCTCTTTGATGATATTCTCAATCTCATCCTTCTACAAGTGAGGGTAGTGATATGAACATAAATTTGCTGGAGGTTTGCCGGCAGAATAAGAATACGGTGGTCATGCTGCCAATTAGGGGGCAGCCCACGTGGCTCCATGAAATCGTTCGCAAATTCATCCAGCAAGAGGGCAAACTTAGGATCTGAAATTTGTATATTCTCCCCCTTAGATGGCTGCTGGATATGCATAAAAAATCCTCTGTGTGCTTTGTGCAAAACTTTCTCCATTTGTTGCGATGAAACGATGGAAATTTGGCTCCCGCGCTTACCTCGTAATGTGACTTGTCTCCCTTTGCAATAAAATTTTATGATTAATTTAGAAAAATTTCAAGAGATATCTCCTAGTGTTGTGAGCCATTTGATCCTGAGGATGACTTTATAATAAACTATGGGTAGGAGGAAGAAATCAGCTACCATTTCTTGGTCTTGGAGGAGTAGTTTCACCAGCGGGCACCGTTGGTTACAATTAAAGATTGGGCCGTCGGCGACCTTTATGTCAAACTTGTTGCAACCTTTGATTTAAAGTGCCAAATGTGTAGCAACCTTACTATTGAAGAAGTTATTGGTGTTGCCTGTGTTGATGAGAACCGTGATGGATTGTTATTTTAGAAGTCCTCCAACTTTCATCATCTGCGAGTTGGAATAGCCGGCCAATGCGTGCACTACGTAGTCGGCCGGTTAGGACTTTTTCTCCATGGCTTCTTATTTAGGTTCAAGGGCTTCATCAGATGTTTTATTATCCTTATCCTCTACTGGTTCAATCACGAGGAGTAGGCCCTTTTTGCAGTGATGTTCACGGCTCCACTGTTCGTCACGATGCCAACACAACCCCTTGGCCGATCCTCTGCGAAGCTCGTCTCTTGTCAACTTTTTTGGTGCAGGGGCTTGGATGGTAGTAGAGGAGGCAGTAGGCCTTGGCATGGCTAGTCGGGGAGCAACCCCTGTCCTTCATACCTCGTTTTTCAATTGTTCTTCCTAGATACATACGAAAGAAATCATCGCCCTAAGAGTGTACGGTTGTCGTGCCTTTACTTATCCTCGGATCTTCGACTTTAGGCCCTCGATAAAAGTACCTAAAAGTTGTTTCTCATACCAATTCTTACTTTGGTTAGATAAATGCTCAAACCTTGTTTGGTATTCTTATATTGTAGAGGTTTGACGAATCTTTGCTAATTGTCCGGCGATGTTGTTAAAATCGGTTGGTCCAAAACGGTTTAGTCCTTCCTTGAATCACCGACAAGAGAGTCCTCCATAGGTGTCTTACACCAACTAAACCACTGAATAGCATCTCCCTCAAGGTGGATGCAAGTAATCTTCACTCGTGCGGTGTCGACGGTTCGGTAGAACCAAAAATAGCGCTCCGTGCGTGAGATCCACCCGATCGGGTCTCCTTCTTCCCATCTAGGGAAGTCAACCTTCATGCATGGATTATTGAGATCAGAGGTGATGTGGCCATGTTCTTTAGGATCATCTCGCCGATCTGAAGTTTTTCCGTATTGTGATTTCCTCGGGCTCGACGGCTGGCCAATGCTGAATTCGGCGAAAAGGGATCGCATCTTTTCTTTCATGCAATTTCTAAAGGCTTCAAGCTTTGCATCGATAGCCTCCTTTGATGCCATAGTATATACCTCAAGATTTGTAATATTGAGATCTTTTTTTCTATTATCGGGTTAGTGGCAATGGAATTTTGGAGTAGGGGGTGGCCAGTTGGAAGGTGAATCAGTTTAGATGGAAGTAGGCTACGGTTTAGGGCAGATTTGGGGCTACAATTTTATGGAGTTTAGGCTATAAATTAGCATAGTTTTAGGGCTATGATAGCAGTAGATGAAGGTTAGAAAAATAGATTTTAGATCTGAGATAGATGGCAGCAAGGGTAGGTGTCTCGGTAAGGAAGGTTTTCTAAAAACGTAGGTGGATCAATAAGGAAGTAGGTTAATTTGGGTGGCTGATTTGGGAGATGTTTGGATTCAATTTAGGATAATATTTGGAAGCATTTTTGGTAAGGATGGTAGGGTTTGGTGATGAGGAAAGGAGAGTCTAAAATCCCACAAAAAACAACACTCAAATCGGATAGAATTCTGTGGAAAAAAGTGTTGTGATGTGCTGTCCTGTTGAACCGGTTTTTGCGTCGGAGAAATGCTGATTTCTCAATATAAATTCTAGGGGAAAGTTTAAGAAAATTATATGAAAACCCTTGGTTTAGATGTTGTCAATACCAATAAAAATTTTGACAAAATTTTGACAGCATAACGGTAGGGAAATAGGGCAAAAGATGCAAAGCAGATTCCTTCATCGTAAAATTCCAGAACTGTATGATGGTGAAAGATTGTACAAGAAAACCAGTTTCAGGAGTTTTTTCATGAAATCAAATCTAGATGAAAGTTAACTTAATCTTGAGAATTGTGTAAAAATTTTGGCCAAAAAGGATGAACAAAAATTTAGTTTCAAGAGGCCAATAGAATAGACAGAAGGCAAATTTTGTATTATAAAATTTCAATACTGTGCAATAAAGAATCTCAGCGCTATAAGTCTAGATTTAGAAGGAGTTTTTTCACGAAATTAGTCTTAGATGAAAGTAAGACAATCTATGAAATTGTGTAAAAGTTTCAGCCAAAAAGAATGATTAAAAGTTTAGTTTCGATAGGCAACAATCTGCTACAAATTTTTTAGCATTTCATCTTTGAAACGATGATAATGTTTGTGATGAATGAATTTTGCAGCATATAAAATTTGAAAAAAAATCTTCAACATGTAAAGTAAGGAATCTTGTAGTATTTAAGAGGTGTGGATGATAAAAAATACTAGATTTCTAGATCAAACATAGGGGGTAGCGGCAGACTGATTTGATCTGCTACTGGGGTGGAAGGTGGAGGCACGTGTTATAGCAATTGTGGGAATTGCTTGGGAAGGTGGAGGCGGCTGAGATGGCTACAAGGCAGTAAGAATGCAGCTCTGATACCAGATGATAAGACCCTAGAATGAGCCATATAGATTTTGATCCTTGAGGGGGATCAACCCTTGGAACGCTATAGGGGTTCCTCCCTCCTAGACTCGACACAAAGGCTGAATTGAAGATGATAGTTGCTTACTTTCAAAGAGGGGGGCAGCTACATCTTAAATAAGGATCAAAGTCTAAGCCTAAGGGGGCACTTGTCTAGGTGAAATTCCCCTTTTGCTTCTCCTATAGCCATCCTACCTTAATAGGAACAAGGGGCGGCTAGGTTGGCTCTATAGCCGACCTAAGCAGGGGAAAACCCTGGCCGACTTGCCAAGTAAGGGGGGCGGCGACTACTATACCCTGAGGGCTAATCCAAACTCTGGCCATACTTCTTTATAAGATAGGAGAGGCCTTATTACAATTTAGCAGAGTTTTTATTGACTTCTACTAGAATGATTAGGACTCAACCCTGCTGGAGTCCTATCATGTCTTTTTCCGCCTCTTTTCCTAATAGCAATGTCACTGCCCTCTGCTTCTCCTCATTTCTTGCAGCTTCCCACCCCATTAGCCACTTGCAGCCCACATTGTCGCCATCCTCCCCTACCACAGCCCTCGTTGTTGCCACCCATCTATCCTGCAACCACAGTCGTCCTCCCTAGTCACCTAAACGCTGCTGCCCTTTGTCTTCCCTCTTTCAGGTGTACATGTCTCCAATTGTCTCACTGGATTTTATTTAAAACTATTCATAATTATGCACTAAAAGGGTTAATTTTAGACTTTTTAACTCGACTAGTGCCTTCATATGTGATTTTAAGTATGTGCCAAATCTCGTGAGCAGTTTTACAAATAGAAACTCGACTAAACTCATTATTACCAAGAGCATAAAATAAAGCATTCATTGTTTTTACATTTAAAGAAAATATCTTCTTTTCCAAATCATTCCATTTGTTCATTAGTTTGCAACACTTTTTAAAACCATTCTCAATGATGTGCCATCTATAGAAATCTAAAAAATACGCATCCTTATTTTTCAATATGTATAATCCATCCCATTGAACATGGGAGGACATATAATTGAATGTCCCTTGTTCATGCCAAATGAAGCAATTTACTCACTTGGGTATTACTCACTTCTGATACCAATTGTTATAATTAATTGGCACTAAGAAGAAGAGGGGGAGGCGGGCGGGGTGTGGAATTAGTATGAGTTGAAAAACCTTAGTTTTAAAAGACTTGCTCGATACAAAATTGAAAATCGAAAGCATTTTGTTTAAGTCGATTACATGGTTAAATAAACCTTAAACAATGTTAAGCTACCATCTTGCTTAAAGAAAACTTAAGTAAAAATAGATAATCTCAAAAAGTAATGTTAGAAGACTCCTAGTTTATAGTGGTTCGGCCAAAACTTGGCCTACATCTACTTTTTGAAGTCCTCCTCCTTAAGGTCCGTCGGTGTCTACTAATGACCTTATCTGGGTGAAGATCAAACACTTACACTACTCACTCTCTCCTTTTAACAGGTTTAGGAGAGGAACCTTACAAGTATTTCACTTACAACTCACAAGGGGGATTCTTAAGACTTTTACCAGGTTTTCACAAGATTACGACCACTTTCTTACTTACTCCCTTTCCCCAATTCTTTCTCACTTTCTTGCACACTTTTTGTACACTTTTTGTCTCAGCTTTCTTGCCAAGTTTCTTGCCATCAATGCAAGAAAACTTGGGATATTTATAGTTCCTAATTGGCTTTAGAAAATAGAGCCAAAAGTTTAAACATATCTAAAAAATTCGGGTATAGGCAATAGTACCATTAGTGCCAGCAGTACTATCATCGGTGCCAGTGGTACTACCATCAAAAGCTACCCTAAAAATAGGATCATGGTGGTACTATCATTGACCTAGGTGGTACAACTACTGGCCTAGGCGGTACTACTATCAGGAATCCCGGAAAGGTGTTTTCTACACTTTTTCATTTCTGACTTGTACCTTCATTTGACCCCTTCCTAGGTCAACCAAATGAGTTTAACCTAAGCTCAACCTAAACCCAAAGTGGGCTCGGTTTGCCTTACTTAAGTTAATTTAGATTTTTTTAAAATTAACTTAATTTGGACTTAAAACTAACTACGACTCACTGATTACAACAGTACAAGACCATTAAATTCTATAATCGACCTAACCCCAAGCAATTTGGCAACCTCCATCAATCTTTCTGGTCCTCTTTCGATAAGTCTTATGGCCTTCTTCTGGTGATATCCCAGTGTGTTCCCAGTGAGCTTTCCAATCCCTTCGGTGAACTCCTAATGAGCTGTCACTACATCGTCCGAACTTTGGCCCGATGCCCGAACTTGATTCTGGCCCAACATTTAGTGCTAATTCCTTTTCTCCATCATAGTTAACCTTGTATTACTTTCTCTAACATATATGTTAAATCAAAAACTCCTCAATTGATTTTATTATTAAAATTTGAGATTCAACAAGTACGTCTATAGTTAATGAGTCGAGTAAATTATTATGAGATAATAATTCATAGAGTCAGAAGGAGTTCTGACAGGGAGGACTCACGACCAGCTCAATATTGGACCCACAGAGTCACATGCATATGTTGAATACTTTAGCGGATAAAGGATTGGATAAAGATCCAATTAGCCCCTATTCTCATTAGATGAGACCCAACATTAATGGGCTACCTGCGTAAGGCTCAATTAGAGGCCAAAAGAGATTATTGGATAGAAATCCAATAATTCAATGTTAGTGGGTAAGTGAATAGAGATCCAATACCCACTAAGACAAGATTCCCTAGGATTTTTGGTGGCTCTCTATAAATATGAGGCAGGGGCTGCTCTTATGTGATAGGTTGCACCTTTGACCTCACCCTCCTATTCTCCTCCTCTCCCTCTCCTTCTCAGCCGATCAACCCCTCTCTAGCATGAGAGGGCAGTGAAGAAGATAGAAGATCTTTCTCCAAGTTCGTTGCGAGAAGTTACACAAGAGTTGTCAGACATAGGGTTGTGATTGGAGGAGTATTGTTATGACGATCAATCATGTGGATAATGCTAAAGAGGAGAACACTTGACTATCTTTATTCTCTCTATTCGAATCTAGAAAAATAGGGATATACGATCTCCCTAGGCAGATAATCTCTCACATGATGTAATTTTTTGGTTTTGCGGCTTTATACACACCAATCTTTGCACGATGATTTTGATCTACTTGGGAAACTGGTTTTGTCTTGATCTTTTACTACTCATGTGATGCTCTCATTGAGGTTTCCCAATAGTACCTTTTAGAGACTATAGCATAGTGGCTTAGTACGTTCATAGTTGATGAGTCAAGTGAATTATTATGATATAATAATTCACTGGGCAAAAGGAGTTCTGACAAAAAGGACTCACGGCTAGCTCGATATTGGGCCTAAAGGGTCACAAACATATGGTGGATGTTTCAATAAGTAAATGATTGAATATGAGTTATCCAATTGCTCCTATTCTCATCAAATGAGACCAAACATTAATGGGCTCCATGCATGAGACCCAATTATAGGTCAATTGAGATTATTGAATAATGATCTAATAATATAAGATTAGTGGGTAGTTGGATAGAGATCCAATATCATTAAGGTAGGATCCATAAGGTTTTTTGTTGGCTCTCTATAAATAGGAAGCAAGGGGCATAAATTATGCTAAGCTACATATTTGGCTGCCCCCTCATATTCTCCTCCCTCCCTCACCTTTTGCGTAAGAGCTACAAGATTTTGGCGGCGGTTTGAGGAGCATCGTTGCAACGATCCATCATGTGGATATCGCTAGAGAGGACGACGTTTGACCTCCTTTATCCTCTCCATCTAAATCTAAGATTTTTTGGGTATATGATCTCCTTAGGTAATCAATATATCACGTATCATAATTTTCATTTTTACAATACTTTTCTGCACCAATCTTTGTACGATGATTTGATCTATGTAGGAAACTTATTTTACTTTATTTCTTCTGCTGCACATATGATATTCCCGTTGGGTTTCCCAATAGTGGTATCAGAGCCAGGTTGCTCATGCAAAAGATTGGTTTTTAAACTACATGTGATAAGATAAATTGTATAGTATTGTTCTACGCCTTCTTGCTATGATTTGCAGCGAAGGCAGCGAGGAGGGTAGCCACCTAAGGGCAGATCAATCAGGCGATCGCTTGGCTTATAGGGACAGCCAGCTCATAGTGAAGGCAGCAAGGAGGGGGGTAGCCACATATGGCAGGTCCTGCAGGAGTGGTCGCTTGTGGGCACATACTTGTGTAGTAGTGGCGATGGCTCGAGGGCGCCCGCTGAGGTGCTTACGGGCAAATCAGCGCCCACGGGTGGGCTGCCTGTAAGCAGATTGGCGCCCACTTAAAGGGTCGATTGCCTGCCCACAGGGGCAAACGCCAGAGGGCAATGGTGGTAGTACCACCTATTCCGGGCGGTGATATCGCCCGGTGCCGATGGTGGTACCGTTAGTACCCTGAAATCTCAGGGATTTGAATTTTGGCTCCAAGATGTGAAGCCATTTGGGGTCTATAAATGTCCCAGGTATTCTTGCTTGGAATAGCAAAAAGTAAGACTATAAATTTGAGGTTTATATTGAGAAAACCCTATTAGAAAGTTGGGTTCCCTTCTCCAAAAACTTAGAGGTTGTTCTAAAGGAGAGTATGAGGGAATACTTGTAAAGGGTTGTAAAGATTCACTATTGAGCCTAAGAAAAAGAGAAAGAGTTGTAAGGGATGGTTCATCTTTACCCATTGGAAAAAGATCAATAGTAGAAGCTAATGGCCTCGAGTGAAGAGGAATCGGGAGTGGAGTAGGTCACAACCATTGAACCACTATAAACATGGTGTGCATTTCCTTTTATGCTCTTCAATATTATTGGTTTCTAATTTAACTGCTTATAATACTTTCCAAGTCAAAATACACTTTCAATATCGATTTTCATCAAACAAAAGTTTTTAAACAGAGGGTTTTTGAAAGCATAAATTCAAGCCCGCCCCCACCGCCGCCACCCCCCCCCCCGTTCCTTCTCTTAGTGTTGATTTGGTCCTAATAGTTAGTATCAGAGCTAAGTTTCTCTTTGTTTGATTTAACACCTAAGAGAGATAGTTTTTGTTAACAATCAAAAGGATATCTCTATCACTAAACTTATGATCTGATCCATGTGTTGAGAAAAGTGTTGCAGGACTAACTACGATCTTGAAAAGGCAAAAAAAATTAAAGAAAAATCGAATGTTAGGCTAGAGTTAAAGTTCAGGCATTGGGTCATAAGCATCAGAGATATGCCAAAGCTTCAGACGATGCGATGGTAGCTTGTCGGGAGTTCGTCAAAAGTTTACCGGGAATTCATTGGAAGATTTATCGGGAGCTCGTCAAAGGTTATCGGGAGTTTGTCAAGAGTTCGGTGAAAGTCGAATAAATAAATTGATGTGCTGTTCAACAAGGATTATTTGCTTGTAATTGTTTTGGTATTAATTATTATAGTTAGTAAGAGTTGATTGGAGCTCATTAGAGAGCTTATTTTGTTGACTTGGAAGAAGGTATGACTAGGTCAAAAGAAAGTATAGCTCAGGATATAAAAAGTACTAAAAGTACTTTTTTTAAGATCCTGGATGGTAGTATCACCAGTTGTCAAGTTGTCAGTAGTGGTACTACCTGTGCCTAGAATCCTGGGCTTTGTTCGATAGTAGTACCTCCAGTATCGGTGGTAGTATCGCTCGTACCTTAAAAACTTGGGAAGTTTAAATTTTTGGCTCCAATTTTTGAAGCCAATTGGGGTCTATAAATACCCCAAGTATTCTTGCTTATGACAATAAGAAAGTGAATGAAAAACTTGGAAAAATATTTTTAAAATTGTATGAGAGTTCCTCCCACTTCTTTAAGTGAGATTTATATTTAAGAGAGGCTGAAAAATTATAATGGTTGTCTCTTAAGCCTGAGAAAAGGAGAAAAGAGTTGTAGGGGTTATCTCCTAAGCTTGATAAAAGGAGAAAAGAGTTGGAAGGGGTGTTTGATCTTTGCCCATTGAAAAAGATAAGGAGTGAAAGTCGGTGGCCTCAAGTGAAGATAAATCAGTGCTGGTTATAAGTGCCCTTCAAGCCAATCTGATAAGACCCCAGAAGGAGCCGTATAGATTTTGATCCTTAAGGGGGATCAACTCTTGGAACGCTATAGGGGTTCCTCCCTCCTAGACTCGACACAAAGGCTGAATTGAAGATGATAATTGCTTGCTTTCAAAGAGTGGGGCAGCTACATCTTAAATAAGGATCAAAGTCCTAGCCCAAGGGGGCACTTATCTAGGTGAAATTACCCTTTTACCCTCCTATAGCCATCCTACCTTAATAGGAACAAGAGGCGGCTAGGTTGGCTCTATAGCCGACCAGTGGGGAAACCTTGGCCGATGGGGCGACGACTTCTAAGCCCTAAGGGCTAATCTAAACCCTAGCCATACTCCTTTATAAGATAGAAATGACTTTATTACAATCTAGCAAGGTTTTATTGATAACTTTTAGGGAGATTAGGACTCAACCCTGCTGGAGTCCTATCACAATCACATGAGTGATGGCACGTGTGACACATTGCGTGATCTTTTTGCTTATGATTATTATTGGCAAATTCTCACATTATATCATCTATTGCATATATATATATATATATATATATATATATATATATATATATATATATATATATATATATATATATATATATATATATATATATATATATATATATATATATATATATATATACACACACCCATATATATATATATATATATATATATATATATATATATATATATATATATATATATATATATATATATATATATATATATATATATATATATATATATATACATATATATATATATATATATATATATATATATATATATATATATATATATATATATATATATATATATATATATATATATATATATATATATATATATATATATATATATAGTGTTGTCCTTGGTTATGTGCAATGAGAATTGTATTGTGATTAGATCAGAATAATAAGATCGATTTACTTTTAAATATAAATCTTAAAATAATCTCGGTCATAGGTTACTCGAGAGGGACATTGAGATAACCAGACAGATCGGTGTACTATATATCCATCTATATGATTGAGGTGGCTAGTCTTATAGCCACTTGTGTGGAGACACTAAGGATATAATACATGTGCTTCTTGGAGAATGTGTTCACTGATTGATCCGCTTATGAAATATTGTATGATTAATGATATCTAATGTCAGATAATGATTCCGCAGTCCCAATTGTGTATTAGGTCTATAGTATTACGAACTTAGCTGAATTTGTCTAAGCCATGCGAAACCCTAGCGGCAACTTTGAAGACTTAGGTGGAATTGCCTAAGTCACGAAGCAACCTTTGCCCACAATTCCAGACTTAGTTAAAATTTCCTATGTCATGAAAATGTCGAAGCGTATTTGCCTGCAAAGGGTCAGCGCACTTGCAACCTCATGTCGATTCTGAAGAACCTACAAAAGGAGAGATTGATTAGTTTTGAATATGAGCAATGGACAACTCGCGATGTCTTGTAAAGAGGGTAGCTCTTACAAGTAATTCATCGAACACCTTAAGTGCAACAGAAAAAGAGAGAAAGAGAGTGAAACAGGACTTTAGAGGGTTGTAAGAACGGTCGTAAGTCTATAAACGATGGTTCCCAAGGGTGTTGGATGCAAAACACTTTAATTTATTTTGAGTGCTCACGCTCGACTACTATCTCGAAACCCCATCCAACCCTGTGCCATACAGGGGGTCCCAGAGGGCTAAGATAGCTGACATTCCGCGCTGCTTAAAAATCTTACTGTAGCATGCAAAAATGGATCAAAACTGGAGTTTTAGGCTGTTTTGGTTTTGCACAATCGATATTCCAGAGCCTTCCAGACTATTTCTACTCGTATTTCTTAAGCAAAAAGACTTAAAAACAAGGCAAAATAGGCTGCAAACAAATATATAAGGAAGCAAAAGTGACAGACGGTCTGTTGAAAGAAGGTGTTACAGGTAAGCGACGACTATCCGTGACATTCTCCTCCACTTAAACTATCGACGCCCTTGTCGACACTTGTTAGTAGTCTTTGATGCAGGCTTCTTCATGTCATAGGGCATCTTTTGGCTCCCAACTAGCTTATGTTTGAGGAAGCTTTTGCCACTTAACTATGTACTTCGTTTGTTCTGCTCCGCTGGATAACTTAGTCTTTCGATCCGCTAGAATAGTCTCAACTCACTTCTCGTAGGAGGCTCTGATGGGAGGTAGATGAGTTGAAATATTCATGAAGCATCTTGCGGATCTGAATGGTAGGCTTTCAAGTAGCTTGCATGGAAGATATTTTGAATTTTGAGCCATGCTAGTAACTACAACTTGTAATAGACGTTGCCTACTCTACTAATAATTGGGAAAGGTCCTTCATACTTGCACACCAATCCTTTGTACACTTTGTGCCTAAAGAACTGGAGTGATGCTGGTTGGAGCTTCACCAACACTATGTCAACAACTTTAAACTCCTATAGTCACCTTCCCAAGTCTGCCTACTTCTTCATCTTTTTAGCCACATTCTCCAAGTAGGCCTGAGCAATATCTATATTTTGATGTCATTCCTTTGCAAAGGGATATGCTAACGGACTACTCCCCGTATAACCAATAGCTAATGTGTGAGGAGTAGACGGCTGTTGTCTTATGATAATCTCAAAGGGGTTCTTGTTGGATGTAGAGCTTCACTGCAAGTTGTAGGAGAATTGGGTTATGTCTAATAGCTTCACCCAATCTCGTTGGTTGGCACTCACGTAGTGCCGGAGATATTGCTCTAAGAGCAAGTTGATTCTTTCTGTTTGACCGCTCGTTTGGGGGTGGAGGCTTGTGGAGAAGTATAACTTAGATCCCAGCATCTTAAATAGCTCGATCCAGAATCATCCCAAGAACCAAGAATCTCGATCACTAATGATGTTGTGTGGGACTCCCCAATACTTCACCACATTCTTCATCATCAACTTGGCGGCCTCCTTTGCTGAACAATGTAGGGGTGCATCGATAAATGTTACATACTTCAAAAAACTAATCGACAACCACGAGTATCAATCCAAGTCCCCCTACTATGGGTAAGCTTGATATGAAGTCCAAAGAAATGCTCTTTCATAGTCTTTCTGGTACGGGTAGTGGCTCCAAAAGCCCCATCGGCTTCTGTTGCTCTACTTTATCCTATTGGCAAGTAAGGCATGTTCAGACATAATCCTCAACATCTGTGCCCATATTTAGGCAATAGAAGACCCTCTCCATGAGATCTATTGTCTGATGAATGCCCAAATGTCCTACCTAAAGGGAATCATAACACTCTCTTAAGAGTTCACACCTCAGATTGTCCACTCGCGGAACATAAACTCTATTCCCTTTTATGTAGATGAGTCCCTCCTAGACCCAAAATCATTGTGCCTTGCCCTCTTTATGAGTTGCATCAGGGTTACTACTTGAGGACCACTTTATAGTCCATCTCTGATCCTGGAAAGAAAGTTGGAGTACAACTATATAGCGTTCACCAGTTCAACTTTCCAGCTCAATGCATCAGTCATGACATTTGTCCTTTCAGGCTTGTACTCCATTACCATGTCGAACTCAGCTAAGAAGTCCTACTATCGTGTTATTTCGGGGAGAGCTTCTTTTGAGTCTAGAAGTAACTCAATGCAATATTGTCTGTCCTTAACACGAATGGTGCTCCTAAAAGGTAGTGTTGCCAGACTCGTAAACAATGGCTATCGCACTGGATATCGCTGCTTGGTCTTGTTGAGCTTGCAACTCTTATAGGCCATTGGATAATCCTCTTGCATAAGTACTCCCCCAATAGCAAAGTCGGAAGCATCTGTATGGACTTCAAAAGGCTTCCCATATTCTGGTAATCTGAGTACTGGTTCTTCCAACACAACAGTCTTTAAATCTTGGAAAGTCATTTCACACTTATCTGATCATCTGTAAGACTTCTCCTTCTTTAGAAACTCCGTTAGTAGAGCCACGTGCTTCAAATATCTAGCAATGAAGCACCGATAATAGTTGACGAAACCAAGGATCTCAGCTCAGGTACCTTCTTTGGTGTTCACCATTCTATCACAGCTTGCACCTTTTACAAGTTACAGATGCACTACAAGCTAATCACGTGAGTGATGGCACATGTGATACACTGCATAATCTTTTTGCTTATAATTAATATTGGCATATTCTCGTATTATCTGTTACATATATATTGTGACGTCCTTGGTGCTGTATAATGGGAATCGGATCATGATGAGATCACAATAATGAGATCGATTCACATTTAAACATATACCCTAAATAATCTTGATCATAGGTTACTCAAGAGGGACATTGAGATAACGGGACAGATCAATGTATTATATACCCATCCATATGATAGAGGTGACTCGTCTCAAAGCCATATGTATGGAGACACTAAGGATATAATACAGGTGCTCATTAGAGAATGAGTTTACTTATTGATCCGCTTATAGAATGCTATATGGTTAATGATACCTAATGTCAAACAGTAATTCCATAGTCCCAGTTATGTATCTAGTCCTTAGACATGAGATACCAAGGATGCGTTATATGAGTACTCCTTTCTTTGATGCCAGACTTATAGGTTTCGAAAGTTTCAGATCTGGTACAATTAGTTATCGGGATTAGTAGCCAACCTTATGAAGGCAATTGAGTATCAATAGAGGATCATCCACTCTCGATATCATGAGAGGAATATCTTATATGTGCTTGCTTAGACAAAACCCTGACCAGAGTCATTCAGATTGAGAGGGACGAAGTTCTCTGATCGAATCTGATTAAAGCAAGATAAACTAATTTTGTATGTGACCTAACAGTACCATATCCAATATACGATCTCTGGGTATTATTTGGATGAGAGATTATAGATACATGGTAACTATGGATAGACAGGTCCGATGGATTTGATCCCTCATGTATCATTTGGGGACTATGGCGTAGTGGCCTAGTACGTCCATAGTCGATGAGTCGATTAATTATGGGGATAATAATTCACTATATCAGAAGGAGTTCTGATGGGAGTGACTCACGGCCAGCTTGGTATCGGGCCTAGAGGGTCACACACATATAGTAGATGCTTCAGCAAATAGAGGATTGGATGAAGATCCAATTAGCCCCTTTTATAATTAGATAAGACCCTATGCTGATAGGCTCCTTACTTAAGGCCTAATTAGAGACCTAAGGATATTATCGGATAGATATTCAATAATGTAGGGTTAACAAGTTATTGGATAGAGATCTAATACCCACTAAGGTAGGAGCCCTAGGGTTTTGGTGGCTTTCTATAAATAGGAGGGGAGAATCATAGTTGATAGGCTGCAACTTTAGCCACCACCTCCTATTCTCCTCCCTCCCATTGAGCAAGAGTTATAATATCAAATTGGAGGAGCTTCGCTATAGAGATCCATCATGTGGATACCGCTAGAGAGGAGGATGCTTAACCTCCTTCATCTTCTCCATCCAGATCTAGAATATAGGGATATACGATCTCCCTAGGTAAAATCAATCTCTCAGACATTACGGTTTTATCAATTTTTACGTTTTTCTCGTGATCTCAATCTTTTGCATGATGATTTGATCTGCGTGGGAAACTGATTTTTGTTTTGATTTCCACTGCGCATGTGATGCACCCGCTGAGGTTTCCCAACAGTGGTATCAGAGCCAAGGTTTTCGTATGAAAGATTGGTTTTAAATTGCGTGTGATAAGATTGAATCGCGTAGAATTGTTCTACGTGTTCTTGTTGTGTTTTCATAGCGTAGGCAACTAGGAGGAGGGGCAACCGACCACCTACAAGGAGGTGACGATGTCAGCCCATGGCCCCCTACAAGGCGGCCGATGAAAAGGCCCCTACAAGGGGCCTACACCGTAGGCGGCCGTGGCCACTGCGAGCAGTGCCCCGCATGGCATGGCCACGGCCACCCGCAGGCCGCCATCGCCAGCCACAAGGGTGCCTGGCGCCACAAGGCCACCGAACGGCCAACCCACAAAGGGTGCCGCCGTGACCAGCCCTACCACCGGTGAGGCGGCACCCGCAAGGGTGGCCGCCTTGGTAGGGCTATGGATGCAGTCACTGCTTCGCAGGGCGTGATGGCGAAGATAGTTAGGGTGAAGGAGGGCTAGGGCATCGTTTTGAGAAAAAGATGATTATGCCTATCAGAATTTGAGAAATTTAAACTATTTCCCTTTTATGTATAGAATTTCAAAAATGCCCTAAAAAATTTTAAAAATTTTGAGGACTGTCCTCTCCTCTTAAATTATGAAAATACCCTTGATAATTTTGGAAATTCTAAGGATTGTCCTCTCATCCAGAATTATAAAAATACCCTTAATAACTTTAAAAATTTTAAGCATATCTTGATTTCTAAAAAAATAATTAATTAAATAATTTAATTAATTATTATATATATCTAGTAATCCTGCATATGATGTGATGTACATGTGATGTATGATGTGGATGGATGATCATGAGCCATGTGTTGTGATGTTGGTAATTATGGTTATTATTATTATTGGGGCCTGCAAGCCTACGTTTTTCTCTTTTGTTGTTGGGCCTGCATACCTGTGATTATTTATAATTACATGGAGAGGCGAAGTGGGAGCGTAGAGGTTACAGTAGGACCCATGATGTCGTGGCGGGAGATCATGACGTACGGTGATGCGACGATCCGACGAAACCGATGATGATGAGATCAACAATCATCGGGCATGGAGATGCGCCAATGCATACATAGATCTTATTATGAGTGATTAAGCCTATTGGCTCGGGCTTAATCATATTAGGTGACGGCTCATGATCATCCGGTGTGGCTTGCATATGTGATGTGTTATACACCTACTAGATATATGTATATATATATATATTTGCATGCGATATAGATATATATTAAATATGTATGTGTGTGACATGATATATTAGGAGATCAATACAAAAAACCCCTCCTAAGATAATATTAAGTCGGTAAGCGTGAGGCAATAAGATTGATCCACGTGGCCTTCCATCGTTATAGGAAGAAATTGAATCACGACATAGGTTGAGTTGGTCAAGTCTCTCGAGGCTCACCTATCTACATGATCGAGATCTTGCCTGTAACATAGAGATGTCACTGGTGACCTAAGGACATGGTATACTTGGTCGAGTCCCTCGAGGGCATATCATCGAATCAGACTCATCTTGTAATGATGGTGATGACTTAACTAAACAACATAGTTAGTCGAGTCCCTCGAGACTATGATGATTCAGAGGCCGAACATGACGAGAATCATAAGGAGTTGTGATTGGTAAGAGTTGCCTACCTTCTAGGCTTAGTGCAATTGGTCGAGTCCCTCGAGGTTGCACTAAGACGCCAATTGGATCCCGATCCCCACTAGGAGTCTGCCGGAGACTTCCGTCTCATGTGTCAAGGGTGTCGCGTGATTCGCTAAGAAAATAGTAGGAGTATCTTAAGATAGAAGTCCATATCTTAATTAGTATTTTTTATAAAATCTGTATATTATTTAATTTATGCTATATCTTGCTAGTCACTTGCAAGACTCCTACGTGGCATACTTGATGCTAACTGTCTCATTAGTCCAAAAGCTTCACAATTTGAGAATTGTTCTCATGGAAGAGAAAATCATATATGTCCTTAACATGATTGGGCCCACGCTGGAGGAAAGGATAAGCGAGGATGAGAATTACAGATATTGACACAAGGATAAGGAGTTGTGATTGGCAAGAGTTGCCTACCTTCTAGGCTTAGTGCAATTGGTTGAGTCCCTCGAGATTGCATTAAAACGCCAATTGGATCCCGATCCCCACTAGGAGTCTGCCGGAGACTTTCGTCTCACGTCTCGAGGGTGTCGCGTGATTCGCTAAGAAAATAGTGGGAGTATATTAAGATAAAAGTCCATATCTTAATTAGTATTTTTTATAAAATCTATATGTTATTTAATTTATGCTATATCTTGCTTGTCACTTACAAAACCCCTACGTGGCATACTTGATGCCAACCGCCTCATTAGTCCAAAAGCTCCACAATTTGAGAATTATTCTCATGGTAGAGAAAATCATATAGTCCTTATCTCATATATACTTGCTTAGACAAATCCCTAGCCAGGGTCATTCAAATTTAGAGAGGAGTTCTCTGGTAGAATCCGATGAAAGCAAGATAAATTGATTTCATATGTGACCTAATAGTACCATATCCAATATACGGTCTCTGGGATATTATTTGGATGAGGGATTATAGATACATGGTAACTGTGGACAGACAGGTCCGATGGATTTGATCTCTCCTATACCGTTTGGGGACTATGGCGTGGTGGCCTAGTACGTCTATAGTCGATGAGTCGAGTGAATTATTATGGGGATAATAATTCACTATATCAGAAGGAGTTCTGATGGGAGTGACTCGCGGCAAGCTCGGTATCGGGCTTAGAGGGTCACACACATATGGTGGATGCTTCAGCGAATAGAGGATTGGATGAAGATCCAATTAGTGCCTATTTTCATTAGATGAGACCCTATGCTGATGGGCACCTTACTTAAGGCCCAATTAGAGGCCTAAGGAGATTATTGGATAGAGATCCAATAATGCAAGATTAGTGGGCTATTGGATAGAGATCTAATACCCACTAAGGTAGGAGCTCTAGGGTTTTGGTGGCTCTCTATAAATAGGAGGGGAGACTCATGGTTGATAGGCTGCAGCTTTAGCCACCACCTCCTATTCTCCTCCCTCCCTCTGAGTAAGAGTTGCAATATTAGATTGGAGGAGCTTTGCTGCAGAGATCCATCGTGTGGATACTACTAGAGAGGAGGATGCTTGACCTCCTTCATCTCTCCATCCGGATTCGGAATATAGGAATATAGGATCTCCCTAGGTAAAATCAATCTCTCACACATCGCGGTTTTATCAGTTTTTTTATTTTTCTTGCGACCCCAATCTTTTGCATGACGATTTGATCTGCATGGAAAACTGATTTTTATTTTGATTTCCATTACGCATGTGATGCACCCGCTGAGGTTTCCCAACACCTTTGACTTGTCCATCCAAATGGAATCACCGCTGATTCGGTGCCCCAAAAATAGAATTTATGTCTGTGTAAAGTAGGACTTCTCCCTCTTCACAAATAAGGTGTTTTTCCTAAGAACTATGAAGATCATCCTAAGGTGTTCAACATGCTCCTCGAGCATTTGGCTGTAGATAATGATATTGTCCAAGTAGATGACTACAAACTTATCCAAATACTCTTTTAAATACTAGTTCATTAGAGTACAGAATGTGGCCATAGCGTTGGTTAAGTCGAAAGGCATCACTAGAAACTCGAACGCTCCATTACTTAGTCACATAGGTTGTTTTCACTTCATCACCTTCTGTAATGTGCACTTGCCAATACCCCGACCGAAAGTCGAGTTTGGAGAAATACTTGGCCTTGTCCAATTGATCAAACAAATTCACGATGAGCGGAATAGGATATTTATTCTTCACAGTCACTTTGTTCAGTGCTCGATAGTTAATAAATAGTTGGAGGCTCCTAACTTGTTTCTTCTAAAAGAGAATTGGAGCTCTGAATGGTGCCTTTAAACTGCGGATGAGACCACCGCTTAGCAGTTCATCTAACTGCTTCCTCAGTTCTGCCAACTTTGGAGGGGCTATGTGGTAGGGTGGTCTCGCTGGAGGCTTAACTCCTAGCTCCAACTTAATATTATGATCCACACCTCTGCGTGGTGGCAAAGTCTTCGGCAACTCAGGTGACATGACATATGTGAACTCCTTCAGAATGTTTGCCACCGTAGTAGGTTCATGAATGACCTCCCCGTCAAGTGGCTCTAGCTTCACATCAACCACGAAAGTTAATTCACCTTTTCGTACCCCTTTCTTTAATTGTAGTGCTGATATTTGCTGTGGGTGCTTAGTTCTTCCTCAAAAAACTAGAACCATGCAGAGGTCATCACCTCCCATTAGTTATAAAGAGTTTAGGAATGACATCAGCACCAACTTCGCCACGTGCATAAACTTTATTCTAGGAATTACTTGAAAGTCGTCCAATGGCACTGCCATCATGTTTGTGCACCCATTCCACGTTCCAATCTTGATAGGGACCCCTTTTTCTAGTCCAGAGATCTACTTGGCCTCCGAGTTCATAGCCTTCATGCTACTTGGGTTCTTCTCCAAGATAAGTCCAAGTCGCTTTGCTTCACGATCGATAATAAAGTTGTGGGTAGCTCTTGTGTCCACCATTGCAAAAGTTGTTCAGCCATTAAGCTTAATGTCCACATACATCAGCTCACTAATTGCTACCTTCTGCACCTTTGTCTTTGTTCTCTCCCCCACTTGACCATGTAATGCATCCAAAAAATGCATTTCTCCCATTCGGGGCCCTTACGACTCCTCATCATCACTGCTAGATTCAAAACTGCTCGAACTAAGAGCGATGACTTTGCCCTTATCTAACTTGTGGGGATGTATTGATGTCGTTAAAGTGTTGAGTGCCTGCTTTTGCGAGCACTCGCTCACCATGTATGGTCCTCCGCAAGAAGCATCCGCAAGATTTTAGGGCTTTGCCTTTCGAGCTTGGTCCCTTGTGGAAGCTCTTCTTCTTCTTTTCACCCCTAAACTCCTTTGTACAAGAGTATTTTGCTGGGAGATTTCCTGAGGATTGTTTCTTCTTTCCTAAGTCCTCCGAAGAAATGAAATTTGTTAGCCTTTCTATGGCTGCAATTGCCCTGACTACATCGGTGACATTCCTCCGGTTTAGTTCTGATTGTGCCTATGGCTTTAAGCAATCGAGGAAGCTGAATAGTTTATCCTTTTTGGACATGTCTTGTATATCCAACATTAGTGCCCAAAATTGCTTCACATAGTCTTAGATGGAAGTACTTTAGCGGAGTTGTCTCAGTTTCCTTTTTACGACAAACTCTATGTTCTCTGGCAAAAACTAAGTTCTCAACTCATGCTTCAATTCAAGTCTTCCCATGTATCCACTCAATATTGACCTTGTTGGATCTCTTCCCAATGGGTTCACCACCAAAGTTTTGTATCTCCATTCAAATACACGGTTGTGATAGAAACTTTGGTTTCCTCTGAATCGGGTCTTGTAGCAAGAAAATATTGTTCCATGTCTAACAAAAAATTCTCGAGCTTTTTGGCATCTCTGGTACCCCCGTAGCAATGTGGCTCTAGTGCCTTGAAGTTTTGTGGTGGTGCAACATGAGTATTGTTCCCTCCCGCATTAAGAGTTCTAGTGAGCAACGTCACTTTGGCCGTGAGTTCTGCTACAACTTCATGTAGATGTCATACAGAGTCTTTGGTGTCCTCCGTCAGTTGGTCGACCAGGGACTCGACTCTGTCGATCTGATATTCAGCTTATTCTTGCGAACTCTCTACCTCAAGGAGCCTTCATTGGCCTTAGTAGAGTTCCTCCAAGATCACTTCAAAAACATCGAGGTGGGTTTCCACCATTGAAAGTCTCTCTTTATGGCTTCATTTTCCAGTTTGTCATGGACTTAGTTAAATTTGCCTAAGCCGTGTGGCACCGTAGCGGCACTCTCGAAGACTTAACTAAAATTGCCTAAGTCATGAAGCAACCTTGCCCACTGTTCTAGACTTAGTTGGGATTGCCTAAGTCATGAAACGCCCAAAGCGGTATCTGTCTGTAAAAAGGTCAGCCCTCTTACAACCTCTTACGGTCTCGTAGGACTTGCAAAGAAGAAGTATTGGTTAGCTTAGAAACGAGTGATGAACAAGTCCCGATGTCTCGCAAAGTGGAAAGCTATACAAGCAATTCGTCAAACACCTTGAGTGTAGCAGAGAAAAGAGAGAAAGAAAGCGAAACAGGACTCTAGAGGATTGTAAGAATGGTCACAAGTCTACAAACGACAGTTCCCAAAGTATCTAATGTAAGATAAGTTCAATTGTTTATGAACACCTATGCCCGACATATACTCGGAACCCCATCCAGCTCGGTGCTACCTGAGGGGTTCCAAGGTGCTGAAATGGCTGACATTTCATACCGCTCAGAATGGTTGTCGTAGCACACGAAAAAGACCCAAAAATAGGGCTGTTTTGGCTCCGCTCCGCGAGCGATCGTTCTATAGCCTTCTACACTACTTTTGCTCACATTTCTTAGGTAAAAACATATCAACTCAAGGCAAAACAAGTTGCCAAACATATATACAAACGAGAAAAGCGATGAACGGTTCGCGGGGCGATGATGTTACGGTTGAGCGATGATCATTCGTGACAAGTTGGTGCACCAGATTGTGCCTCCTCTGCTCGCGGAGAGTACCCAACTTCACGCTCATCGTGTTTACTGTCGTGCTCCTCATGAGTGGCTCCACCAGTTTGCGAGCGAGTTTACACTTGCAGCCCACCTATAACTGCTTGCAACAAAGGTCTGGCTTGCCCCATCTTGCTCGATTCACCACAATGTTATACCATGGCGAGATTGCAAATCCTCTTTGCTTGCTTGTTCAAATTACTTGCCTGCTCTGATACCACAATGCTACAGACTTAGCTGAATTTTTCTAAGCCGTGTGGCACCCTAGCGGCAACTTTGAAGACTTAGTTGGAATTGCCTAAGTCACGAAGCAACCTTTGCCCATAGTTCTAGTCTTAGTTAAAATTTTCTAAGTCATGAAAGCACCGAAGCGTATTTGCCTGCAAAAGATCAGTCCACTTGCAACCTCGTGCTGGTCCCGAAGGACCTGCAAAAGGAAAGTTTGATTAGTTTTGAAGATGAGCAACAGACAAGTCCCGACGTCTCACAAAGAGGGCAGCTCTTACAAGCAATTTATTAAATACCTTGAGTGCAATAGAAAAAGAGAGAAAGAGAGTAAAACAGGACTTTAGAGGGCCATAAGAATGGTCGCAAGTCTATAAATAACGGTTCCCAAGGGTGTCGGACGTAAAACACTTCAATTTCTTTTGAGTGCTCCCGCTCGACTACTATCCCGAGGCCTAATCCAGCCCTATGCCACCTGGGGGGTTACAGAGGGTTGAGATGGCTAACATTCTGTGTCGCTCAAAAAGCTTGCTGCAACATGTAAAAATGGCCCAAAACTGGGCAATTTTGGGCAGTTTTGGTTCTACATTCTGAACAATCATTCTACAGCCTTCCAGACTATTTTTGTTCGTATTTCTTAGGCAAAAATACTTAAAAATAAGGCAAAACAAGCTACCAAATAACTATCTAAGGAAGCCAAAGTGATAGACAATCTGTTGAGTGAAGGTATTATGGTTGAGCGACAACCGTCCATGACAATAGACTTAAGACATCAAGGATGTCTTGTTTGAGTACTCCTTTCTTTAACACTTGACTTACAGGTTTGAAAAGTTTTAGATTTAGTATAATCAGTTATCGGGATTAGTAGCTAACCTTACAAAGGCAATTGAGTGTCAGTAGAGGATTATCCACTCTCGGTATCACGAGAGGAATATCTCATGTGTGCTTGCTTAGACAAATCCCTGACTAAGGTCATTTGAATTGAGAGAGGAGTTTTGTGGGAGAATATAATTAAAGCGAGACTCGGATGGATTCCATATACAGCCTGATGGTACCATATCTAATATACGATTTTTAGGATTTTAGTTGGATGAGAGACTATAGATACATACACAGTAAATATGGATAGATAGGTCTGATGGATTCGATCCCCCTGTACCATCTGGGGACTATGGTATAGTTGCCTAGTACATCCATAATCGATGAGTCAAGTGAATTATTATGGGGATAATAATTCACTATATCATAAGGATTTCTAATGGGAGTGACTCATGGCCATCTCGGTATTAGGCCTAGAGGGTCACACACATATGGTGGATACTTCAATGAACATAGGATTGGATGGAGATCCAATTAGTCGCTATTCATATTAGATGAGATCCTACACTGATGAGTTTCTTGCATGAGGCCAAATTAGAGGCTAAAGGAGATTATTGGATAGAGATCCAATAATCTAAGATTAGTGGGTAATTGGATGGAGATCCAGTACCCACTAAGGTAGGATGCACTAACATTTTGATAGCTCTCTATAAATAAGAGGCAGGGGCGGCATAGAGATGATAAGTTACACCTTTGGTTGCCCCCTCATATTCTCTTCCTCACCCTCACCTTCTCAGCTGATCAGCCCCTCTCAGGCGTGAGAGGGTAGCAAAGAAGATATAAGATCTTTTTCCAAGATCATTGCGAGAAGCTACGTAAGAATTACGAGACTTGGGGCTGCGATTCTGATAGGACTCTAACAGAGTTGAGTCCTAATCACTATAGAAGTAATCAATAAGAATCTTGTGAGATTATAATAAAACCGTACATAGTCACTTCTATCCTATAAATAAGGGTGGCTAGGGTTTATTTGGGGCCTTAGGGCTCACTAGTCATCGCCCCCTTTATTGGGTTAGTCGGTTAGAATTTCTAGCAGGCATAGGAGGCCTTGGAGCTATCATAGCCACCACCCATCCCTATTATGGCAGGGCGGCTATAGGAGGGAAAAATGGGTAATTTCTCTTAGGCAGCACCCCTCTAGGGTTAGGGTTTTGAGCCCTATATAAGCTTGTAACCTCCTCCTCTTTTAATCAAGTAAGATATATTATATTTCAGCCTTGTTGGCCGACCCTAGGAGGGAGTAACCCCTATAGCATTCTAGGGGTTGATCCCCCTCAAAGATTAAATTCTATAGAGCTCCTTCAGGGGTTCTATCATATGGTATCAGAGCCGCATTCCTGCTGCCCCTGTTATCATTTTTGCCACCTCCACCCTTCTAAGCAATTCTGTTAGAACCTAACAGATTCTAAACTTAGGGGTGATCACTATAGGGGATCATCCTCCTTAGAACTCTATAGGGGTTCCCTCCTCCAAATTACTACTCAAATGTTATAGAAAATACTCTTCTATTGATGATAAAAAGTGGAGGATAGCTATTTATAAAACTTCTAACCCCAACTCCTAATAGGACTCATACTTCAGGAATTTTACTCCTAACCAACTCCTAAAGCAACTCCTAATGCAATTTTAAGTCCAACCTCTAACTGGCCCAGCTAGGGGTGGTCGGTTGCTTTATTATTTTCTAATCCTAACCTACTCGGCCTCCTTACTTTCCCTAATAGGGGTCGATTAGATAAAATTTTTACATGAATGCCCTTGATTTTATATGATTGCCCTTTTTAATGAAACTAAATTAGGACTCCCCTAACTAGAGTCCTAACAGACATGCCCTCTTCAATTCAGCCTTGTCCTCGAGGCTAATGCTCTATGAATTCTGGAAATTTGATTTTTAAATTGTCATAGTTTTTCTAAGTGGCCTCTTCATTTGGAAGGTTCACCCACTGTATTAGCACTTCAGTAGTAGGCCGCCGTCGTCGTGTCACGATCTTGCAGTCAATAATGGCACTCGGTTGAGTCTGGAGCTCTCCTTGGAAAGTCATGTCTTTGAACTGTCTCGTTTTATCCTAATTTAAGCTTCAAGCATGACATATAGAAGATTAGATGGATTCGGGAGTCGGCGGGTAAGTCCAACCTATATGCTATTGCCCCGATATGCTCTACAATCTGGTAGGGTCTATAGAATCGAGGTGAAAGCTTCATGAATGCTCTGGTCTAAATCGATATTTACTTGTATGGCTAGAGCCAAAGAAATACCCAATCTTCCATAGAAAATTCTCTTTAGCCTATATGTTGATCATATTGATGTTTTATCCTTGCTTGAGCTGCAATGAGATTATCGTTTAATAGCTTCAGCATTTTTTATCTATCCTGTAGTTTCCTGTCTACTTGTTCTACTTTAGAAGTGCCCATTATATATTTTGGGATTACAGGAGGAGATTGGCCATACACAACCTCATAGGGTGTAAAATTTATGGATGAATGATAAGTTATATTACACCACCACTCGGCCCAAGGGAGCCACTTTGTCCACTGTTTTGGCCGATTACTGGTGAAGCATCTGAGGTATGTCTCTAAACACCTATTCACTACTTTAGTCTGGCTGTCGTTTTGTGGGTGATATGTTATACTCATCTTCAATTTAGTGCCCTATATCTAGAATAATTTTGTCTAAAATTTACTCACGAAGACCCTATCATAATCACTTACAATAGATCTCAACATCCCATGCAATTTTATAATATTTTTCATAAAGATTCGGGCAATGCTGGAAGTAGTGTAGGGATAACGAACTGCATAGACCTTGGCCAATCGTGATTGTAATAATCTTTCTATCGTATGTAATCCTGCAACAATTAATTTTTAATAATTTATGTTAGATCAATAACCCATCAATTGATTATCATCATTAAAATTTAAGATTCAATAATCTCCCCCTGTTTGATGATGACAATCAATTGATGACAGAAGTTAATCCTAACTCCCCCTAAAAGCCATGCCACTTAAATTTAAGAGAAGCACACATTCTTAAACTCAAGCAATCAACATTCTATGCAAATTTCAACATAAATTTGCATCAAGTTATCAACTCATAAGTAAAAAATAATTAAGCATCTATATCCAAGATGTCCAATTCATATCCTTATCTATGTATTTCAGCAAGATCATGTGTCATCAATGTGTTAATCATGTGTCATCAATATATATTTATCCCTCTTTGTCATCAACAAAAAGGTAAAATATAGCTAATAATTTCAAAGCACAGGATGACATTACTCCCCCTTAGTATATGCATTATAAAATTTTTTTTCCCCTTTGATAAGGAGAGAAATAAGGGAGGTGTTATTGAATCATTTTATTATAGAGAAGAGCTCGTAATAAAATTTAAAAGCAATACTAAGATGAGATCAAAAGTTCAAGAGATTTAAAGATTACTTATGTATTTTAAATATAGCAAACATCATCTCTTGATATCAAAAATTATCTCTTTTAAATTTCAAATGTGGCACATCTTCATGTAATTTTCTTTTCTCCCTTTCATGGAGAAAGTTTTTTAAAAAAATTTATCATAAAAGGGCTTTATTTCATGATATCTATATTAATAATTTATATATTTTCTTAATTTAACATTTCTAGGTCTCAACCTCAATCTTGTATGAGCTCAACAAATTTTTCTTATGTAAATTTAAAGAAAATATAGCAAATAAATCCGAACAATAATAAATCATTATCTTTATGTATATTTTTAAAATTATTATTACATGTATATGATAGAACCCTAGAAGGAGCTCTATAGATTTTAACGCTTGAGGGAGATCAACCCTTGGAACATGATAGGGTTTCCTCCCTCCTAGACTCAGCACAAGGCTGAAATAAAATTGATGATTGCTTGATAAAAAGATGTGGAGGCTATATGCTTATATAGGGCTCCAAACCCTAGCCCTAGGGGGTGCTTGCCTAACTAAAATTATCCTTTTGCCCCTTCTATAGCCTACCTAGCTTAGAGGTAATAGGTGGTAGCTAGGTTAGCTCTATAGCCCACCTAAACAAGGGGAAACCACCGACTAGCCCGATAAGGGGCGCTACTAAACCCTAAGGTCCAATTTAAACCCTAACCACACTTCTTTATACAATAGAAGTGACTAGTTAGGGTTTTATTATAATCTCACAGGGTTTTATTATAATCTCACAGGGTTTTATTTGACTACTTCTATGGTTATTATGACTCAACCTTGCTGGAGTCCTTTCAAAGTTGCCCTCTTAAAATCAGCCTTGTCCTCAAGGCCGAGATTTCATGAACTCAAGGAATCAGGTCTTTAGCTCCTCATCAAGTTGGGTGTTAGTTAGAAGAATTTGAGTTGAGTCGTCATCTTTAAATTTCCATTTGAGGTGGGATACCTGGAGGATCAACTGTAATTTTGATCTGGTACGTGGATCTGATCTCCAGGTTAGGGCTCCAATGTGATCCCCAATTTTACAAGGCCTAGAGAAATAGGGAGACCACTTTCTTGAGGCTTGAATTTTGTGCTAGTGGAGCTAGAGTTGAAGGGGAACTTGATCTTTCTCATGAAACTTTCTTCTGCTCTGGTGTTTGTCAAGGGGAAGTTTCTTCCTTGCATGGGCTACCACGTGGTTTCTCTATAATAGTAGTCATACATTCTTTTGGAGTGAGGGTTATCCTTTGATAAAATCTCTAGTTATATGAGTCTGATCTGAGTCTGAGTTGGGTAGGAGTCGTGATCTTTCAGGGCCCATTTTCACTTCTTTGTGCTATTGACCGTCTTGCATGAGAATATTGCTGACCCCCACTTTGGATGCGTCTACTCTAATAATAAACATCTGGCCACGATTTGGTGTAGATGACATCGTGGTCGTGAGAGCTATAGTTCCACTCGGCCAAGGTGGTGCATCTTTATTTATAATGAGAGGGATGATATTCATGCTTCATTGAGTCATGTGAATGATCCTTCCCCTTTTCTAATTTTGCCACTAAAGGAGCTCAATTTTCTCACGGTCTTGGGCTATAGATCGAAGGTCATCATTAAGGAAGTCTTTAAGCATTATGGTTTGATCCTTGGGATAGTTGTGGAAGTCACCTAAGATCAGTAACTATTGTGAGTTCGACGGGATATAACACTTTAGAAGTTGCTTATCTCCGGGGAAAAGGATATAGGGATGTGTCGTAGCAGGAAATAAGCATGGCCAAATAATCCATATCTTTATCATCTCTTGGACTACCCTTTTCTCTTCAACCTTCTAAGGTTATAGGAAGTAATCTTGCCGAGCAATAACTGGTAAAAGTTTCAACCTATTTAACATAGAGGGGTCGGACAGCTTCAAAGGAGGTAATTATCTTAGTTTGGTGGAGACACCCAAAATTTCAACAAGCTGTGGGAGAGGGTTCTTATCTGTAATCTCATGAAACCCTTGCATTTGAATTGGGAAACCATTAGATTTTTCTTTTGGTACCTCATCCAAGTGTTTTGTTGTGGTTGTAGTCGTTGGGCTCCCTCGTAGAATCACCTGCTTTCCTTTTCTAAAAAATTTCATGGTTAGCTTCAAAAAATTTCAAAAAATATCTCCAATCATGAATAACTAATCAATGCCAAGTACTATATCAAAACCATCAAGAGGGAAGATAAAAAAATTAGCAACTACGTATTGCTCTTGTAGGATCAGTTTTACCTGCATGCACTTTTGGTTGTACTTCAGAATTTGGCCGTTAGCTACCTTGACTTCGAACCAGTTGTAATACTTTTTTTGGAGCATTAAGTGGGCAGCAACCTTACTACTCATGAAGTTGTGTGTGCTCCCAGCATCGATGAGGATAATGACGGACGCTACTCGAAAAACCCTTCGATCTTCAATTTTTGTAAGTTAGCGTAGCCGGCTAAGGTAGGGACCGTGCGGGTGGCCGGTTGTGCTGTTTTCTTCTCCTTGGGCTCGAGAGTCGTATCTTCAAGTTTGGGTTCTTCAATGGGCGCAATCTTCAATGATGTCTCCTTTTTACATTTATGTTATAGGCTCCACAGTTTATCACAATAACCACATAGGCTCTTTATCGATCTGTCATAAAGATCTTCTCTTGTTAATTTCTATAGCTGAGGGGGTCGGTTGAGAGTAGGAGGAGGTGAAAGCTTTGGTGCCACTGGTCGGGGAGTAACTCTAATCTTCTGAGCTTCATAGTTTAATCGCTCCTCTTGAAGTAATGCAAAGGAGATGACTAGCTTAAGTGTATATAGTTATCATGCTTTAACTTCTTCATCAATCTCTGGCTTCAAGCCCTTAATAAAAGTCCTTAATATCTATTTTTCAAACCAATTATAAGTTTGATTAGATAACCTTTCAAACTTGGTTTGGTAGGATGGTGGACGTTTGACGGATCATTGCTAGTTCTCCGCTAAGGTTCTTTTTATAATCCAAATTTGCACCACGTTGTGATCTTATTGGGCTCGGTGATCGGTCCAATCTAAACTCCTCAAAGAGAGCACATAATTTAACATCCATATGCAACTCAAGAGCCTCCAATTTGGCTTCGAATAAGCCGACCGATGTCATGATGTAAGGATCTCCAATCTGTCAAATCAAATCGATTAAAGAGTGTAGTTGCAATCTTCAGGTTGAAGGCAGGAATGACAACAATGTCAAGGCTATGGTGGTGAAGTGTCCAAGTGGAGAATGGCAACCAAGGATGGCAGTAGTGGTGGAGGAAGAAAATGACAGCAGTAACGTCAGTTGTGGTCCTTCGGTGATGTTGTAATTTTGACGCTACAATGTCGTCGAGGCTATGATTTTTAGGTGGCTGATATTTGTCGAAAGATGGCAGCCAAGAGATCTAAGTCAAAAGGCAATAGTGATGGTGAAGGAAGAAGAGGCGTAGCAATATCGATTGTGGCTGCGACTTCATGGGTGCAGGTGGCCTCAATTGCAACAATGGTTTGACTACAATAGGAGGAAGATAGGGCAGCGATGTACATGGCTATTATGGAGGAGGGCAGCAGTAGTATGGCGTGAGATATGGCTACTGTTGTGTTCAATTTGTTGATGGCCACGATCAAGATATTTGGTAGTGAACGATTGTTATGGGCTGCGATGTAAACAGATTGCAACGAAAGATTGCGACTGGTAGCTTTTTGTCGCAAGGATCGCTGCTAGTTGCGATCAAGGAGGATGGCAATATAAGGTCACTGTTGGTAGTGTTGGGCAGTGAAAGATGCATTTTGCGGTTGAAGGGATAAGGGAGATTGGGCGGCTAAAAGGTTGGTGGACCGAAGACTTCGGTTTTTAGGTGTAGTTTGTGGCTATTTTGGGTACGATTTGGAGCTATGATTTTATGGAGTTTAGGCTACGAATTGATATGGTTTTAGGGCTATGATAGCAGTAGATGAAGGTTAAGAAAATAGATTTTAGATTTGAGATAGATGGTAGCAAAGGTAGGTGTATCGGTAAGGAAAGTTGGCCGAAAAGGTAAGTGGATCGATAATGAAGTAGGCTACGGTTAGGGCTGATTGGGATGGCTATTTGGCTGTGATTTTGTTAAGGTTTTTTGGGGAGTAATAGTAGGAATTGAAGATAAGAGGGGAATCTCAAATCTAGAAAAGATGGAAGCAAGGTCCGATAAAATTTCGACGAAAGATCAGTGCGGTATACACTGTACTACCGAACAAAATTCCCGTCGAAGAAGCAGTAGTTTCTCGATATTAATTCCAGCAAAAATCCAAGAAATTTATGGAGAATTTAAATATTAGAATTTCAATTCAAATGGTGATAGTAGTAGTAATGTGGATTAAGAAAATTTAGGCAGTGTAATGGTAAAACAATTATTGCAAACAAGATCATAGAATTCTCATCATAAAATTTTAGCACCACATGATGAAGGATTGTAGCACTATAATTCCGGATCCAGAAGGAGTTTTTTCTAGAGATCAGTCTTAGATGAAAGCTAAGAGATCTATGAATTTGTGTAAAAATTTTAGCTAAAAAAGATGAACAAAAGTTTAATTTTAAGATGCCAATAAACGGAGGGCAGATTCTTCGTCATAAAATTTCAACACTGCATGATAGTGAAAGATTGCACAAGAAAACCAGTTCCAGAAGGAGTTTTTTTTTCAAAAATTAATCCCAGATGAAAGCCAAGTTGATCCTTAGAATTGTGTAAAAATTTTGGCCAGAAAGAAGAAGAAACAAACTAGTTTTAAGAGGCAAAAATGTGGCTAAAAATTTCTACAGCATTTCACCTTCGCAACAACGATAACATTTGCAACAAACAAAATTTGTAGTAGATAAAATTTGAAAAAAATCTTCAACATCAGGGGGTAGCGGTAAATTGATTTGATCTACAGTTGGGGTGGAAGGTGGAGGCATGTGTCGCAACAATTATGGGAATTGCTTGGGAAGATGGAGGTGGCTGAGATGGCTATAGATGTAGTAAGATCGCTGCTCTGATATCAGATGATAGAACCCCAGAAGGAGCTCTATAGATTTTGACTCTTGAGGGGGATCAACCCTTGGAACGTTGTAAGGGTTCCTCCCTCCTAGACTCAGCACAAGGCTGGAATAAAATTGAATATTGTTTAATAAAAAGAGTTGGAGGCTATATGCTTATATAGGGCTCTAAACCCTAGCCCTAGGGGTTGCTTGCCTAACTAAAATTACCCTTTTGCCTCTTCTATAGCCTACCTGCCTTAGAGGGAACGGGTGGCTAGGTTAGCTCTATAGCCGACCGGGGGAAACCGCCACCACCTAGTAAAGGGGTGTCGGCTACTAAACCCTAAGGCCCTAATATAAATCCTAATCACACTTCTTTATAGGATACTTAACTACTTCTAGGGTGATTAGGACTCAACCCTGCTAGAGTCCTATCAGCATGATCATCATACATGATTTCACATCATTATACTTTCTCTCTCTTTGTCATTAATAAAAAAAGTGCAATTAGCAAGTTTTTATAATATGAAAGCTTAGCAATTTAATAAATTTTTTATTATTTTAGAACATGCAAGCAAATGAATTCATTATTCTCTTTTAAGAAGTGCAAGCTAGCAAATATTTGCTTCCTTTGCATTGTTCTAGCTAGCAATTTTATAAGTTAATAAGTTTTGCTCCCCTTTTGTCATTGTTAAAAAGAAGGGATGGTTAAAATAGTGCAAAACTTTTCCCATTACATCATTTTTTAAGAAATAAATCAAGAAATATACCAATCATCATATGAAATATATCAAGAAAAATTAATATGGTGATGAGATATTCAATTTATAAAAATAAATTATGAATATCAAGAGACAAGTCATGGAAGAAACAAATAAAATCTTTTGATTTATCCATAAGAAATCTGAAGTTGTCAAGTTCATGATTTATATAAGAATCTCCTTTTAAATAATATGAAAACACATAACAAAAGATTTTGATTCATAAAATATTTTAAGTTATAATTCCAAGAAATCAAAACCACGATATAGATAAATCACTTATTCAATTTCAAAATCATCGAAATCACTTTTAAGAGATTTAAAATATAATTAATAGACTTATTAGTCTCTTGAATGATTTCTTTTCTCCACATGCCTACGCAAGAAGGTAGAATCAAGGTAGAGAAATAAAAAATATCATATTATAAAAATACTTAATTTTAAAGATATAAATTTTATAGATGTAAATTTCAAAATTAAGCTCAAAACATCAAGATATTCAAGGAGATTCAAAAAGTAAAGAGCTACTCATGCATTTAAAATCATGTCATATAATTTCAAGTATAGTAAAAAAATCATCTATTGTAAATTTTGCTAAAAAAATCAAGAATTTCATAAGAAGGCATGATAGTAGATCAAACTTAAATTGTAAATCAAGTATTTTACATGTATTTAGAAAATTCTAAATTTTTATCTAAGCAATTGTTCCTCATTCAATGTTATCATATCAAAATTTACTTTTAATCATATTAATAATTTTATCTGTCTCTTTTTTTGTCATTGTCAAGAAAGAAATATGATGGCATAATTTCTTCTTAGTATTCATATTCAAATTATGCTAAAATGTACAAGGAGATCATGTCATGAAAGATAAAATCAAAATTTTTGAATATCAAAAGACATAATTCAGTTTAATAAGTTTCTTTTCCCCTTTTTTTGTGAATAATAAAATGAGTCTTAGGGGATAATCTCAATTCATCAAAGATAAATCTTTTTAATAAAAATAAGAATGATCTTGATAAAAATTTTATTTATTATTCTTAAGATCATTAATCTTCTTTTTATTAAAAAGAGAAAATTATAGAGATCAATAACGTGATTCCCATAACGTAATATCAAGTCAAGAAATTAAGGAAATATTCATGATAATACAAATCTCTTTCAATTTTTAACTTATCATAAATTTAAGAAATACTAATTTTGGTAATAAGTTATGTTATTCATGAGCTTTAAAATAAATTATGTTAATATAAATATTGATATAAGAAAATATTCATGAATATTATATACATGATTTAATTTAATAAATCTCTTCTTAAATGATAAAATAGAACCATAAGAGAACAAAGAAGAGTCTTCATCTCAGAAAGATATCATATTATAGATATCAAGATCATGAGTTAATTTTAAAGAAGAAAACAACTAGAAGATCTTGATTTATATATATGAAACTTCAAGTTTTCGAAAATATGGTTCATAAGAAGATTTTCAAGTTTTATTTTCTAAATTTATCAAAATTATGATAATAATTTATTCAAGTTCAAACATCAAATCATCAAAATCATTTTCATAATTCAAGAGAGTCATAAAAATAACATAATCGATTTATTAATATTTTTTTAATAAAATCATTTGAAAACTTATCCAAAATCATCATCAAAAATCACTTTTCAAAAATGTTTAATAAAGTCATCATAGATTGTTTTCCAAAAGAAAATAGTTAAAGTTTTCTATTTATTTTTGTAGTTAAAGAGATTCAACAATAAATGCATCATTTTATTTTTTTTGAAGGATTCATTGGATAAATATTATTTCAAGAAGAATTATTCTTCTTTTGAAATTTATTTCAAGAATGCAATAGCATTTAAAGTCAAAAATGAAATTTTATTATGATCATTGCAAAAATATTTTTAAACAAAAGCTTTGATTCATATTTTAAATCCAATGATTTTTGCATGTTGGAAGATTTTATCATGTTATCAAGAAGTTTTTCTTTTAAAGATAGATGATTCCATATATTATTTTTAGATTAAAAAAAACATAAATCATCAACACAAGTTAATACACATCAATACAATAATCATCATCAAAATCTTTCTTTTATACATATGACTTTTATCTAAGTTAACTATACTTTCTTCATTCTAATTCTAGCATGTTCTAGCTATGCATCATCAAGATTAATTATATAATGATGAACTATTTTCAATAAAAGGATTTGTTATAATAGAAACAAGGATCATTAAGCTTCAAATATCTTAATTCAAATATATTTTGTTATTGTTACATAGGCTAGTGAGCTTTGAAAGAGTATTAGATCTCTTGAAAATAGTGCTTATAGAGAAAAAGTCTTGAGCATCTACTTTCAAGACATTACTTAGTGCTTCTAACCTTGTTAGGAGGCAACTTTATATTATGGGAGGTTTTGATTTAGGTACCTACTTGAGTTTGACTCCTTCATGATATGTTCTTCCCATTTTCTCTAATGGCATAAGATTGTTTACGGTTCCTTCAGGAACCCAAACAAACTTATAAGGACTATAGTTTTTGAATGAACATTTGTATGTCATATGTCGTAATCTACCATAAAAATTAAACTTAATTCTTGGTGGCACATTTAATGTTGGTCCTTTAACAGAAATAGTTGGCTTTTGTTGGTATTTAACAAAAATAGTTAGCTTTTGTTGGGTATTGCCCACAAAGCCTATTCCATTTCTTCTATTAATATGACCTTTATTGGCAAAGATCATCATATTCAAGGATTTATTACAAATTTTTAATTTTTCTAATGTTGTCTTAAGCATGATATTTTCTTCTTTAATATTGTCTAGCATTTCACATTTAAAACTAGGATTGTGTGATGCTAATAACTCATGCATTTCATCAACTTTACCAACTAACAAATCATGTTCATGTTTATGCAACTTAAAAGATTTACTAAGTTTTCTAAATTCATCAAATAAATCATGAATCATATTTAATAATTTCGAAAGAGAATTGCTTAATGAATCACTAACCTCATTGTCAATGACCATAAGAGCAAAGTTCTCTACTTCTTGGTTGTGCATTTGATCTTTGGAGCTCTTCGGCTTCTTATGTTCATAGCAAGAGGTTTCTCCATCTTTACATTATTTTTAAGGTTTAAATTCATTAATTTTTTCAGTTCATTTGTCAAAAGTTCAAGGTTCTCAACACTCAAGATTTCACTCGAGGAGTCATGTGTTTTTCTCAGTTCATATTCTTTCCGGTTCTTAGGAAGGTGTTCTTGTTGATTATTTTTTAAAGTATTTTTATTTAATAATTCATTTATATTAAGTGTGCTTTTATATATTATTTCTAATGCATGCCATATATCAAAAGTCGTATCAAAATAAGAAACTCGATCAAATTTATTTTTATCAATAGCATAAAGCAAAGCATTCATAGCCTTTGCATTTAAAGAGAAAGTCTTCTTCTCCAATCATTCCAATTATTCATTGGAAGAGAAGACTTTTCAAATCTGTTTTCAACAATAGTCCATAAATCAAGCTCTAAAGAAAGTAAGAAAACTCTCATCCGAGTTTTCCAATAAGTGTGGTTCGTCCATTAAATATGGGAGGATAAACGATAGAAAAGCCCATTTGAAAGCCAATAAGAGTCATTTCTCTTAGGTATTAAATCAAATGAGAAAAATTGAGGCTCTGATACCAATTGTTATGATCAATTGGCACTAAGAAGGCGGGGGGCTGAGTTAGTGCAAGTGTAAATTTTTTATTTTAAATAAAAATGTTTCAGTTTAAGCATGATAGGAAGATCCAAAACTTGTTATTCAAATAAAGTAAGTGAATGATAAGAAGATTACTAAGTTACTTGCTTACTAATTACTTAAGAAAGAGTAAAGAAATCTGAAAGATTAGAAACATCATAAGTGAAATGTTTGCTTTTAAAGAGTAAACAAGATTGGAAGCATTAATAAGGAAAGCAAAAGATGAACTCATAATTTTTATAGTGGTTCGACACCAACAGCTTACGGCCACTCCCGAGTCCTCCTTCTTGAGGCATACTGGTGTCCACTACCGATCTTCTTTGGGTGAAGACCAAACCCTTACACTTTACTTACAAGTGAGATAAGATTATACTCTTTGATCACTCATTTATCCTTTTTCTTTTTCTTACAATTCTCATACAATATTTTCTAAGAATATAATCCCCAAAATTGTTATCTTGAATGTAAAAAAAATTCAGGTATTTATAGGCCCCAAATTAGCTTCAAAACTAGAGCCAAAATCCAACCATATCTAAAAAATTCGGATACAAACGGTTCACCTATCGGCTTGGGTGGGTTAACCGTCAGTACAGATTCACAGTACGAGCATTTCAACCACCCAGCCTGGGTGGGTCAACTGCCTGAAAACCTGGGTAGTGACAATAAACCCGTCGTTCACCGACAGTTTACCCGTCATAATTTTTAGAAAAATGGTTCCCTCTACTTTTCGAATTTCGGCTTAAACCTGATGTTGACCAACCCTCTAGTCAACCAATTGAGCTCAACTCGAGCTCAATCAAATTTGAATAGTGGACCCGATTGCCTTATTGAGTTGATTTGGATTTCATCCAAATCCAACTCAATTAGGACTCACTTCTAACTATGACTCAACGATTACAACACTTAAAGACTACAAGCTTAAACTAACACCCAACTTCCATCAATCTAATCTTCGACATTCTTATGGCAAGTTATCGGTCTTCTTCCGTGATCTCCCGGATACTCTAGTGAGCCTCCCAATCCCTTAAGCGAACCTCTTAGCGAACTCCCGACGAGGTCCCACTACATCGTCCAAACCCGGCCCGATGCCTAAGCTTGGTCTTGGCCCATTATCTGATTGTAACATCATTGCTCCTATCATAGTTTGTCCTATATGATGCTAATTATGACTTAATTAAATACAATCATAATTACTAAACATCCATTATAAGACTATCTCAACTCCCGACAAGTTTTTCGACTATCCCCGATAATCTTCCGATAAGTCTTGGTCTTCTTATGGTGAACTCCCTTGCGCCATCTTGGCAAACTCCTAATACTCTCGGCAAGCTCCCGATACACTCCTGGTGAGTTCCTAACCACATCAACTCGATGCATGGATTTTACCTTGGCCAATCATGATTGTAATAATCTTTCTGTCATAATTAATCCTGCATCAATCAATTTCTAACAATCCATGTTAGATCAATAACCCATCAATTGATTATCATCATCAAAATCCGAGATTCAATAGTCAGAAGTGAAATAGCCAAAAATTCAGCTTACTCGGTAGTCATGAAAGCGCACCTGCAACAATATTCTCTTTCCCCTTTTTAGAAATTATTTCATAATTATATCCAAGAAGCTTTGTTACCTATTTTTGCTGCTCGGGGGAAGATATCTTCTATTCCAAAAAAATATTTCAGGCTCTTATGGTCAGTCTCGATTTGGAAGCATCGCCCGATTAAGTACATCTCTATTAGCCACCACGTGCACAATCGTGAGCATCTCCTTGTCATAAATAGTCATCTTGAGGTAGGAAAGAGATAAAGCCTTACTTGTATATGCTAGGGGGCAACCATTTTATCGAAGTCAGGTAGTGCTAGCATGGGCGTTGTCGTCATTGCAGTCTTAAGTTTGTCGAAGGCGGTGGAGTCTCTATCCGACCATTAGAAAGCATTATTTTTCAGCAAGTGAGAGTCACACTGATCTTCCCATATTCTTTCATAAACTTGTGGTAGTAGCATGTTAAGCCGAGAAAGTCGCACAGCAATTTTACGTTCCTTGGGGTCGGCCAGTTCTGCATTGCTTTAATTTTGGAAGGGTCCACTACCACTCCTTCCTCTAATATGATATGCCCAAGATACTCCACCTTCTGTTGAAGAAAGCTACACTTCAATTTTTTGAGAAAAAGGACATGCTCTCGAAGAATCATCAAAACAAGTCATAAGTGCTCAAAATAACTTTCAGTAGAAGGGCTGTAGATAAGGATGTCATTGAAGAAAACCAATAAAAACATATAAAGAGGATTCCAGAAGATATCATTTATAAGGCTCTAGAAGGTGGAGGGAGCATTAGTGAGACTAAAGGGCATTACAGAAAGTAGATTTGCATCTTCAACTTTGGTTACCTCCCCCTTGGATTGTTGCTCAAGTTGTAGTAAGAAGCCACTACATGTTTTGTGCAAGACATTCTCCATTCATCGTGTGCAAATCGTTGATATGTTGCTCCCCCATTTGCAGCACAGTACCACCTATTTTCCCTGGCTATAAAACTTCATGATTAATTTTAAAATTTTTTAGGAAATATCACCTAATGTCATCAACCACTCCATGCTAAGCATGGCATCATAATCATTAAGAAGGAGGAAGAAAAAATCTACAATTATTTCTTGATCCTGTAAAAAGCTTCACCGCGATCACACTTGAAGTCGTCCATCGGCAATTGTAACATCAAACTTACTACAATCTTCAATAGGTAAGGCCATCCGGAAAGCAACCTTGTTGTTCATAAAATTATTAGTGTTTTCGGTGTTAATGAGAATGGTAATCGGTTGTTGCTTCGGAAATCCTCCCACTTTTATTGTTTGTGGGTTCGCGTAGCTGGCAAAGCATGCGTTGTAATATCAACTAGCTCCTGGACCTCTTCCTCATGCTCCTGGACCTCCTCCTCCACATCTTCAAGAGGTTTAATTAATAGGAGGTGGCCCTCGGTTCGTGACTGGACGATTGGGAATAGAAAGAGGCTTGTATGTCGTGGGCCTAGGAGTGGTTCTCATCCTCCGACATCTTGGTTGAGCCACTCTTCTTGTATTCGGGCGAAGGAAATTGCAACAGCTATGGTACGGGGCTGTCGGGGCCTTAACCTCCCCTTTTATCTCTGACTCGAGTCCCTCGATGAAGGTATCTAGCAATTGTCGGTCAGTCCAATCATGAGCAAAGTAGGATAGCTTCTAAAACCTGGTTTGGTACTCTTGAATTGTAAAGGTTTGCCAAATTTTTGTAAGTTGGTCATCGATATTTTCGTACTCTGTAGGTCTGAAGTGGTTCAGTAGTATGTTTTTAAATTGAATCCATGTCGAAGCTCCATGATTATATTCTGGCCAATTATAGCATTAGATTGCACCACCTTTAAGGTGGATGACAATGATTTCCACTATAGCATCGTCCGACGTTCAGCAGTAGTGAAAGTAACATTCAGCGCACGAAATATTAAGACCCTAACTAAGTCAAGTCCATCCATTCATAATTAAATCGAGTTGAGTCATGTTAGTTTGTCCAGTCGGAGTCACTTATGAGCCAGGTGAGTCCAATCAAGTTAGTTATGAGTTGGTTGGAGTTGGTTTTTATCTTCGGTTAGGATGGAGTCAGTTATTATTTTCAGCTATGAGTTTATCAGTTAGTTAAGAGTCAAAGTTTAGCCGGACTCTTGGCAGAGTCCTATAAAAAAAGGCTGTAAACTATTTATGAAAATCAATGAATCAAGGAATTAAGTATTATTTTAGCCAAAAGATAAAATCCTTGGAGGTAGATCCTCAAGTGATCTAGGAGGCTTGATCCCTTGAAGAGATCGATTATCCCTTTTTCTATCCTCTTCCTCAATGATAGAACCCTAGGGTTCTATCATTTGGTATCGAGCATCGATCCTCGGTGCATCGATCCTCGACGCGACCGTGATTCTGCACCACTCCCTTTGTCATCTATATCGTCATCGATGCCATCGTTATCATCACCATTGCATCGGCCACCTTGCTGCAATCATCTTTCCTGCAGCTATCAATAGCCAAAAAAAGAAGGAAAAAGGAAAAGAGAGAGAGAAAAAAAGAAAAGAAGAAGAAGGGCCAGGCAACCTTCTTCCTCCCTACTACTACCGCTAGCCACCATCTCCCTTTCCCTCCTCTTCTCGCTACCTCTACCATAGCCAAGCGGTTGCCGCCATCTTCCTCATCTTCCTCCCTTGCCGAGCCGCATCTCTGACCTCCTCCTTCCTCCTGCGTTGTCACCTCCTTCCCTACCGTAGTAGCCCCCCTCTTCCTATATTTCCCTACCACAGTCATCACAACCATAGTCAACCGCTAGACATACCGCTCCATCGCCACCTATCGCTAGTCGCCACCTTCTCTTCCCGCTTGCTTCTTCACCGCAACCAAGCCCTCCTCTACCATAGCCTCGATCTCCTCTGCCTTTTCTTCCCTCTCATAGCCGCCTTTATCGCACTTTGCTCCTACCGACCCTCTTCTCCTCTCCTACCGCCGCTACCCGCTACAAGGCCCTCTTTATCATCGCCTCTTCCTCCATTCGTCGGCCCCTTCCTTTAAAGCACTAATAGTAGCGCCTACCTTGCTCCCCACTTCGGGTGCTCCTCACGATGCCGCCTCCTCCCTTACATCGCCCTTGTTGCAAGCTACCCTTCCTACCGACGCCTCCTCTTGCTACCATTGCTGCATAATCTCCAACCAGCTTTTCAACATATTGGTGATTCTTACAATCTCATTGTGACCAAGTCCTATTACATTTATGACATAAACTCATGCCCCTGCCTCAACAGCAAAAAAAAGAACTGAACATTATTGATCTACAATCCTAAACAATGACTACTGATGATGCACTAGCCGCATGGTTTAAAGCTTTCGAGACCTATGTAGAAGATAGATTCTAAGAACTCCTCTATGAACAGAGCCCCAACAAAACTTAACATAGTGAAAGTTCTAAAGGGAGTCGATCTGAAAAATATGATCATGGGCAGGACATAGGATACACACGTATGAGGGTGGAGCTTTCTAGATGGAAAGATAAAGACCCAATTGATTAGATCTCACATGCTAAAAGGTTTTTTCATTTTCACAGGACTTCAGAGGAATCCGTGGTGGTGATAGCTTCCACTCAACTCAAAAGTGATGTGAGCCAGTTACCTATCACGGAGTTCCTTTGTAGGGACAGTTCAAAAGAGAGCACCTGATTCGCTTTGGATTGTCAGAGTAAAAGAATATTAATGGACAGCTCGCTAAAATCCATTAGACTTCTATAGTATAGGAGTAATAAAGCAGATTTAAGCACCTATCGAACCAAATGCGAGATTGGTCTGAGATACAATCGGTGAGAAAATTTATTGAGGGACCTGATCCTGAGATTCGATATGAAGTTAAAGCTCGTCATCCCCGCACCATGATAGCAGCCATATCATTCACCAACATACACGAAGGAAAAATCAATATGGACACTCACGGAAAGCTTAAATAAACAGGAAAAATCAATAAAGGAGGACTTTAAAGTGGTCAACATAGAAGAGCCACTTTTGACGGTCGAGCCAACTAAAGAGGAATAAAAAACTAACTTTGTGGAGTCTGATAATGAAGGTTGTGACAAACTTTTGACAATTGAACCAGCTAAGGAGGAATAAAAAATTGACAATATGGAGCCCGATCATAAAGGCTGTGCCAAATTCGAAGACAAGATTGTTAATGGGCAAATCCTAATTTGTGATAATAGGTGCTAAAAAATAAAACAACTACTTGTCGATTTCTTTTTGATGCCCCAGGAAGACTTCAAAGTAGTGATCCTTAAAAGAAGATATAGTACTACCACTAGCCATTGGATGAAAAAGGTTCTTCAGAAGACTATAATGGTAAATACACGAGAAGATTAAACTATTGCTTACACCAAGTGGAGATCCTATTTAATTGATCAAAGAGTTATGATGCGAGGTAGATATTGAAGAGCTCCCAAATCTAATACTGCTCAGCCTTGATGACAAGGCTAATTTAAAGTGGGCAGGTCTCTTAGGACCCTAATTATAAGATCAAACCATTACTTACACCAAGTGGAGATCCTACTTAATCGATTAAAGAGTTGTGATGCGAGGCAAATATTGAAGAGCTCTCAAAATCTAATACTGCTCAGCCTTGATGACAAGGCTAATTTGAAGTGGGCGGGTCTGTTAGGACCCTAACTAAGTTGGGTCCAAAATCTAATACTGCTCAGCCTTGATGACAATGGCAATTGTATGAGAAGATCAAACCATTACTTACACTAAGTGGAGATCCTACTTAATCGATCAAAGAGTTATTATGCAAGGCAAATATTGAAGAGCTCCCAAAATCTAATAGCTCCGCCTTGATGGCAAGGCTGATTTGAAGTGGGCGGGTCTGTTAGGACCCTAACTAGATCGAGTCAATCTATTCATAATTAAATCGAGCCGAGTCATGTTAGTTTGTCCAGTCAAAGTCAGTTATGAGTCAGGTGAGTCTAATCAAGTCAATTATGAGTTGGTTAGAGTTGGTTTTTATCTTCAGTTAGGATGGAGTCAATTATTATTTTCAGTTAGGAGTTTATTAGTTAGTTAAAAGTCAAAGTTTAGTGGGACTCTTGACAGAGCTCTATAAAAAGGCTATATAAACTCTTTATGAAAATCAATGAATCAAGGAATGGAGTATTAGTTTTGCCAAAAGGCAAAATCCTAGGAGGCAGATCCCCTCGAAGTGATCTAGGAGACTCGATCCCCTTGAAGAGATCGATTATCCCCCTTTTTTATCCTCTTCCTCCATGATAGAACCCTAGGGTTCTATCATGAAATCGACCCCATAGGGTCTCTTTCTTCCCAATGTGAGAAGTTCACTCTCATGCATGGCTGAAGCATATCCGAAGGTTGTCCCTCCTACTTTGGGGGCCTCTCTGAACTCTCTCCTTACCGAGATATTATTGGACTCGGTGGTTGTCCAATTTTGAACTTCGCGAACAAAGCGTAATTTATCCTCCAAGCGTGATTCGAGCCACGATTCATACCGAGATTCCAATGCTTCAAACTTAGCATCAATTGGATCTTGGGAAACCATGGCATATGCCTATAGATCATATATGTCCTTGTCCTTTTTCTGTTGATGGATCAATGGCATGGGTGGTGGAAGATTCGGACAATCGATTAGTGATAGAAAGGTTTTCGGCTGTAATGGTTTTCTATTTTGGGCTACGGTTTTTAGGGGGGTGTTAGGGTTATGAAAATAGGTTATGATGGCTGCATCTTAAGGCTATAGGGATGCCCTAAAGATGTCTTGGGTGGTGGCAGCGAGATGGTTGAGTTTCGATGGGTTAAGAAAAAGAAGAAGACAAAGGTGCTGCAGCAGATTTTTCATCAAAAAAAATTTCAGCAATGAAGACATAATTTTTTCCAGAAATTTTCAACAAAATTTCTAGTGAAACTTAATAGGGATCTTCTAGTGAGGAAGAGGTAGTGCTGACAAAAATTTCATGGAAAGAAATAATAGTAATAGGTTCGGCAAAATCAAAGATCACGAAGAAGTATGGTAGTAAATTTTTATGTCTAAATTGTAGCATCTTGGACGTAAAAGATGAGCAGGTTATCTTGATGATTTTTTAACAAAACCAAAGGGAGATCTGAAGATAGGAAGTTATAAATCTACGGTAGAAATTTTGTAGAAATTTGATTAGTAAAAATGCAGCAGCAAATCAAATAGTAAAGGGTGTGTGGCTGGAATTCTTCAATGTAACTTTCATTGTAAAGATGAAAACTTTGGAACAAAAAGTTGAGGCAGCAAATAGGAATGAATATTTTTATTTTTTCAATAGGGATAACTAAATTTTAGTAGCAGTAAGATAGGAAACCAGAACCTAATGTAATTCACAGTGATATCAAAGGATGATCTGTAGTAGTGGAGATGACTGTGAAAATTGGTGACGATTTTCAAGCAATTGTAGGAATTGCTTTGGATGGCTTTGGGGGGCTGATGGATGGCCATAGAAGGGCAGTGAGAAGCCAAGAACGTTGTTTTGAAACCAAATATTAGACCCCATAGTGGATTCTAAGCTTGGGAGTGATCAATATAGGGGATCGACCTCCTTGGAACTCTATAGGGGTTCCCTCCTCTAAATTGCTGCTCAAAGGCTATAGAAAATACTCTTCTATTAATGATAAAAGGTGGAGGATTATATGGCTATTTATAGATCTTCTTATACCAACTCCTAATAGGACTCCTACTTCAAGACTTGTACTCCTAACTAATTCCTAAAGCAACTCCTAATGTAACTCTAAAGCCAACCTCCAACCGGCCTATCTAGGGATGGCCAGTTGCTTTATTATTTCCTAATCCTATTCTAACTTAATCCCCTCTTCAACCAACCCCCTCTTTAACTAGGATAAGGGGTGCTTAATTCGGGTAACATGCATCTTACTCTCTCTTCAAATATCTTCCTCAACTAATCTTAACCTAACCGACCTCCTTACTTTCCTTAATAGGGGTCGGCTAGATAAGATTTACATAAATACTCTTAGATTTTATATGATTGCGCTCTTTAATAAAACTAAATTATGTCTCGCCTAGCTAGAGTCCTAATAAATTCCTATAATTGTTGCAACACGTACCTCCATCTTCCACACCTAGCCGTAGATCAAATCAATCTGCTGTTGTGCCCTATATTTGAACTGGAGTTCTAGTATAATTTCATCACCCATGCCTATTTACTACTGTAATCCCTTTGCCTAACATGTTGAAGATGTTTTCCCATATTTTCTTCACTACAAAATTCTATCATTGCAAACATGATCATCGTTGCAAACGCTATAGAAAAACTTTAGCCGATTATTGCTTCTTGAAACTAAACTATTACTCATCTATTTTGACCGAAACTTTTACATAATTTCATAGATCATCTTGGCTCTCAGTTAATATTGATCTTTAGAAAAAATTCTTTCTAAAATCAGACTTTTTGTGCTATAATTTCTCGTCATGTATTGTTGGAATTTTTCGACGAAGAATCTACCTTCCATCTCTTCATCTATTTTCCTACTGTTACACTACCAAAATTTTATCAGACCTATTTGCTGATATTTGCCACATCTGAACCGAGGATCTGTTGACAAATTTTCTACATATTTCCCTTAGATTTTCCTCTAGAATTTATGTCGAGAATTTATTATTTCTCTGATGTAAATTATGTTCGGTAGGACAGCATGTACGTAATACTTTCTTTATTGAATTCCATCATATTTGGTTGCTATCTTTTTTGGTTTTTTGGACTTTGTTCCTCTCATCTTCAAACCCTACCATCACCACCCAAGAACCCTACCAAACCACACCCTAAACTAACCCCAAATAGCCTCTAAACCCAGCCCTAATTGCAGCCTTCATCTGCACCCCATCCACCTACCATATCGGCCACCTTTTCTTCAAAAAAAAAAATCTCATGCCATTAACCTAACAACAAAAGAATGACCTCAACATCACAGATCTAGAAGCCTATACCATGGCATCTAAAGATGCTATTAATGCTAAGTTTGAAGCATTTGAGAACCACATAGATGAGAAGATTTGGTCCCTCTTCATCGAATTCAGCATGGGTCGACCACCGAGCCCAAAGAAATCACAGCAATGAGAAACCACAGATCGAAAAGATGATTCCCAAGAGTGAGGTTGCACCATCACTGATCCATATAATACACGCATGAAGATAGACTTCCCTAGATGGGAAGAAGGAGACTCAATCAGATAGATCTCGCGAGCGGAGCACTATTTTAAGTTCTACCGAACCGCTGATGCTACCATGGTGGAGAATACTACCATCCACCTCATAGAGACACTATTTAGTGGTTCAATTGGTTTGAGCACACCCATTGAGGTCTCTCTTGGTGGAAATTCAAGGAGGGATTATTGAATCGCTTTAGACCAACCGATTACAAAAATATCAATGGACATTTAGCGAAGATTCGATAAACCTCTACAATATAAGAATTCCAGACAAGGTTTGAACGATTATCTAACCAAACTTGTGATTGATCTAAAAGGCAACCCTTAGGGATTTTTATTGAGGGCCTAAAGCCATAGATTCGAGAAGTAAAGACGTGGCAACTATACACTCTTATGGCGGTGATCTCCTTCACAAAAATCCAAGAGGAACTACTAAACCATGAAGCACAAAGGACAAGGGTCACTTCACGACTAGCCATGCCTTTAGCCCCCTCTACTGCCATCTAAGCCCCTACACTAAAAAAATTGACAAGAGATGAGCTTCGGGAATGATCTACCTAGGGGTTGTGTTGGCACTGTGATGAACCATGGAGCCGAGAACATCACCGCAAAATAGGATGGCTCCTCGTAATTGAACCAGTAGAGGATGAGGACATTGAACCATCTGAAGAAAGCCTCAAACTTGAAGATGAAGCTATGGAGAAAGAGCCCCAATCAGCCGACTATGTAGTGTACGCATTGGATGATTACTCCAACCCGCAGACGATGAATGTTGGGGGACTTATCAAACAACAACCCATCACCATTCTCATAGATACGTGCAGTATAAATAACTTCCTCAACAGCAAGGTTGTTGCACATATGGTGCTCCAAATTGAAAGTTGCAACAAGTTCGATGTAAAGGTCACCGACGGTCAAATCCTTAAGTGTGACCAACAGTGCCCGTGGGTGAAATTGCTCTTGCAAGTCCAAGAAGTGGTAGCCAACTTCTTCCTCCTACCCATCGACGATTATGAAGCCATACCTGAAATTGGATGGCTCAAAATATTAGGTGACATCTCCTAGAATTTCTCTAAGTTAATCATGAAGTTTTATTGTAAAGGTAGACAGGTCACATTACGAGGCAAGCAAGGAAGTTATATCTCTATTTCGACACAGCAGATGGAGAAGGTTTTGCAAAAGACATATGGCAGATTTTTTATGCATATCTAGTAGCTATCAGTGGAGAAGAATGTGTAATTCTTAGATCCTAAGCTTGTCCTATTGTTGGATGAATTCGTCGATGTTTTCATAGAGCCACATGGACTTCCCCCTACCCGGCAACATAATCACCACATCCCTGGACTTCCAGGCAAACCTCTAGAAAACTTAAAGTTGTATTGCTATCCTCACTTGTAGAAGGATGAGATTGAGAACATCATTAAGGAGATGCTCAACACCGAAGTAATTCGGCCAAGCTGCAGCCCCTACTCCTTATCGGTGTTGCTAGTGTACAAGAAGGATGGTATGTGGTGGATGTGTCGATTACCTGATATTAAATGCCATCACAGTCAAAGATAAATATCCTATACCAATAGTGGATGAGCTCTTGGATGAACTAAAAGGAGCCCGAGTCTTCACTAAATTGGATCTACATTCCGGATACCATCAGATTCGGGTATGCACTGAAGATGTTCTACAAACAGCATTCCATACATATAACGACCACTATGAAGATAATGCTCCTTCTACTTTTTAAAGCTTAATGAATGACATTTTCTATAGGTTTTTACGTAAGTTTATGCTGGTATTGTTTAATAACATCCTCATTTACAGCCCTACACTTGATATACATTTTCAGCACTTATGAATTGTTCAAACGGGTATTCGGGAGAATATTCCTTATATTAAATAATTAAAATGTAGTTTCTTATATCGTAAAGTAGAGTACCTAGGGCATATTATATTAGAGGATGGAGTGGTGGTAGACTCGACAAAGATTGAAACGATGCAAGGATGACCGAGACCTATGAATATAATATCACTGCACGGCTTCCTTGGACTTACTGGCTACTAGCAAAAGTTTGTGAAGGATTATAGCAAAATCAGTGCCCCACTCACTTCCTTACTGAAGAAAGACACTTTCCAATGGTTAGACATAGCTTCCACAGCCTTCGAACAACTTAAGGCAGCCATGACGACGACGTTGATCCTAGCGCTGCTCGATTTCAGTCGACTCTTTGTGATTGAGGCCGACACATCTAGAGTTGGAATTAGAGCTGTCCTAATGCAAGATAGCCGACCCATTGCTTATACTAGTAAGTTTTTGTCTCCCTCCCACCATAAAATATCTATGTACGATAAGACGATGCTTACGATCATGCACATCATCACGAAGTGGAGACCCTACCTAATTGGCCGATACTTTCATATTAAGACTGATCACTGAAGTCCTAAATACTTCTTGGAGAAAAAAATATCATCCCTGGAGCAGTAAAGATGGGTAACAAAACTCCTTGGTTTTGATTATGAAATTCTTTATTGAAAGGGGAAAGAGAATGTTGTTGTAGATGCTCTATCTTGACTGCTAGAGCAAGCCAAAATTTCAACCATCTCCCTTCCTTCCACCAACTTCCTCGAGGGCATTAGGAAAGAATGGAATAAGGACCCAGAGACCCAAGAAATCATAAAGAAATTAGAGAAGGATCCGGGTTTCGTGGGCCACTACACTTGGGATGCAAAGGACCTACACTACAAAGGTCAAATTATGATTGTTCCTTCTTCCCCTTACATCAAACTTATTTTACATGAGATGCACTCTTTACCTTCAGCAGGGCACTTTGGATTTCTGAGAACATATAAGAGAGTGAAGCAAAAAAATTTTTGGAGAGGCATGAAAAGATCTATTTGTGATTATGTATCTAAATGTGATATATATCAACAGCAAAATAGTGAAATAGTGACAAGTCCGGGAAAGCTACAACCATTACCTATACCAGACTCGGCCTGGACCAACATCTCCATGGACTTCATTGAAGGGTTGTCATTATCACAAGGTAAAAGTACAATCTTCGAGGTGGTAGATCATTTAACAAAATACGCCCATTTATGTGTTGTGAGACACCCTTATACTACTGCCAGTATTGTCAACTCTTTATTGAAAATATTATTCAACCGCATGGGATGCCAAGGTCAATTATGAGCGACCATCACAAGGTATTTATAAGTAAATTTTGGATTAAATTATTGTAATGACAAGGCTCCCAACTCAATATGAGCACAGCCTATCATCCACACACAGACGGCCAAACGAAAGTGGTGAACAGATGCCTTGAGACTTATCTATGGTGCTTTACCACCGATTGGCCAAAAGAGTGGACAAAGTGGCTTCCTTGGGCCGAATAGTGGTATAACACAACCTATCATTTATCAACCAAATATACCCCCTATGAGCAGGCATTGTATGACCGACCGCCCCTTATAATACCTAAATATGTAATTGGTGTAGCCAAAGTAGATCAGGTCGACCAAAACTTCATTGATAGGGACAAGCTTCTATAATTGTTGAAGGACAACTTAATTGTCACTTAAGCCCACATGAAGCAACAAGTTGACATTCATTAAAGCGAGTGGAAATTTTTAGTAAGAGATTGGATCTACCTTCGCCTATAACCATACAATCAGTTGTCAATCAACACTAAAGCATCGATGAAGCTATCTCCTCGATTCTATGAACTATATCAGATCTTGGAGCGTATTGGGGCATGGCATATAGATTGAAGCTACCAAAAGATGCTAAGATCCACCCCGTCTTCCATGTATTCTGTTTGAAGCCCAAACTGGGAGAGCATGAGTTAGCCCAGACCCAACTTCCGAGCACTACAAATAATAGTGAGATTCAATCCCAACCACAAGTCATACTTATTTGGAGGATTGTGATACGTTACCGACACCCCTTAACTGAAGTACTAGTTCAATGAAATAATTTACCAACCGAAGATACCATGTGGGAGTCTTATGAGGAGATGAGGACCCGTTTCCCAAAGTTTATGGATCCTTAGCCTTGAAGATAAGGCTGATTAAAAGGGGGGGAGGGGGGGCTTGATAGGACTCTAACAGGGTTAAGTCCTAATCACTCTAGAAGTAATAAATAAGAACCCTATAAGATTGTAATAAAACCTCACCTAGTCACTTATATCCTATAAAGAAGGGTGGCTAGGGTTTATTTGGGGCCTTAGGGCTCACTGGCCATCGCCCCCTTTATTTGGTTAGTCGGCTAGGGTTTCTAGCATGTATAGGAGGCCTTGCAGCGATTATAGCCATCGCCCATCCCTATTCAGGTAGGGCGGCTATAGGAGGGGCAAGAGGATAATTTCACTTAGGTAACACCACACTAGGGTTAGGGTTTTGAGCCCTATATAAGCTTATAGCCTCCTCCTCTTTTAATCAAGCAAGATCTATTCTATTTCAGCCTTGTTGGCTGACCCTAGGAGGGAGGAACCCCTATAGCATTCCAAGGGTTGATCCCCCTCAAAGATCAAATTCTATAGAGCTCCTTCAGGGGTTTTATTAGATTGGAGAAGTATTACTGCAGTGATCCATCATGTGGATAGCACTAGAGAGGAGAACACTTAACCTTCTTCATCCTTGCTATCTAGATCTAGAAAAATAGGGATATACGATCTCCCTAGGTAAACAATCTCACACATGATGTAGTTTTTCAGTTTTGTGATTTTTCTTATGATTCAATCTTTTGTACGATGATTTGATCTACATGGGAAACCTATTTTGTTTTGATCTTCTACTACACATGTGATGCTCCTACTTAATTTCTCAATAGTGGTATCAGAGCTAAGGTTGTTCGTGTAAAAGATTGGTTTTAAATTACGTGTGATGAGATTGTTACACGTAAATAATTTCTATGTACCTTACTATGATTTTTTGTGGTTAATCAGATCTGGACAATGCTCTTTTTTGCTGTAAAAAGGTACTGTAGAGAGGTGTTTTAAGGTTCTTTGATGTCAAAATTGTTGGCACAAAGAAATGGGCAGAGGGCAAAGGCTGGCCAAAGGCCTTGGCCGAAGGCTGCTGCCCCACAACATGGCCAAAGGCTGCTTACAGCCTTGGTCGAGAGAAAGGATATTGCTCTCGGCCTAGCCAAAGGCTGCAAGGCCGAGAGCAGCAAGCTCTCAGCATTGGCAATATGCCTCTTATGTAGCCAAGAGTCCTGACTGCATGGGCAACCATGGTGGCTAGGGTTTCCTGGCTTCTAGAGGTAACCTTGCGATTAGGGACTCCTAGCCGCAAGGGATCTTTTGGGCGGCCAAGATGGGTTGGCCACCCATGGAAGATTGCAGCCATGGAGAAGGTTGCAAGAGAGATCCTTGGGGTTAGGGTTTCCTAACCTCCCAAGGTTTCCTTATGGCTAAGGATTTCTAGTTGCAAGAGGAGTCCTAGTGGCTACGGTTTCCAAGGTGCATAAGGAGTCCCAAGCTACCATTGTAGGAACCCTATGGTAGGGTATCCTAGAAATTTCAAAAATAATTAATTAAAGAGTAAATTAATTATTATATATCTAGTAATTCTACATGTGATATGATGTGTACATGTGATGTATAATGTGGATGGATAATCATGAGTCATATAATGTGATGCGTGTACATGTGATTATTATTATTGGGGTCCATGAGCCTTTATTTTTCTCATTTATTATCGGGCTTGCGTGCTTGTGATTATTTTATAATTACATATAAAGGCGCAATGAGAGTGTGGAGGTGGCAGGTGACTCATAATATTATGGCAGGAGATTACGATGCATGGTGATATAACAAGAACCCAACAGAACTAATGATGATGAGATCAACGATCACAAGGTATGGAGATGCACTTATGCATACGTAGATCCTATTATGAGTGATTAGACCCATTGACTCGGATCCTTTCTATGATTCTTGTGCCTACTAATTAATCATCAACTAGATTTAATACATATTTTGTTCTATTTTATATTTTACAATCAAGCTTTTATATTATCAACAATGTGTTGTATCCTTCATCATGCTATTGCTTTTTCTCTTAGGGAATAGAATCAGTTCATAAAGTGAACTTTTTTTTCTTGAACAATGATATTATCTTTTTTATATCTTGGAAAATTAATTTTTCCCATGAACTTGCTCTTTTGAAATTCGAAAGAATCTTCTAATTCATGGTATACATTGGGTTATTGTTGGTTCACCTACCACTAGACTAGTGGATCAGCCAATCGTGTGATAGATCAGGCCATGCATTCAGGTACCTAAAACACCAAAAACATCCAAGTAAGCCCAGATGAGAAGCTAATTCATTTCTATCTTTTTAGTCTTGTCCACAACATACAACATTACAACATAATGAAGCACCATGTTTTATGGAGATCTAATTGTATGGGATTAAATTTCCTTATGTCGATAGAACGACTAAAGAATCAAGTTTTAGTTTCAGATATAGCCCTTAGGATTGTTTACTATAAAGGTGACTTAAAGGAGGTACACATTTTAAAGAGGTAATCGTGCAGAATGATATACTACTCCTAAACAGCTAGTGTGCAGATGGATATAGATTGCCGATAGGTTTCTTTTAGCTCTAGGTGCAAAGCATGTGGCCGTTGTTCTGCTTCTGTGTTATTGCACACATCATCCTCAACAATTGCCAGCTCATCTCGAGTCTTCTTAAGCCTTCGCTCTGCCTCCTCAACTCATTAGCTCTACCTCCTTAGCTCATTAATAAGCTAGCTCTAGTGCTGGAGAAAACTTAGAAACCTGAGCCTTCGCGACCTCACACCCTTGCTCCAATTCCAGTTATTGAACTTGGGCTTGAAAATCTAAATTGGCCTAGGATAAGCGGCATATTAACGCCCTGCCACACTAGTGCACCTAGTGGAAGCACTAGCCCCTCCCTCTATTGTAGAAGATCCCCCCAATCTTGACACACCTTATGGCATTACTCGATCGCCTCAGGGGGTTGACAGAGACTAGCCTTTCCCATGGAGTGCCCCTATTTCACTAGGGACTATAGTAGGTGTTAGTTATAGATGCCCTACAAGCCAATCACATGAGTGATGGCACGTGTGACACACTGCTTAGTCATTTTATATTATTATTATTATTGGTATATTCTCATAATATATTATTTATTAAAATATATATATTGTGATATTCTTAGTTTTATGCAATGGGAATCAGATCGTGATGGGATCACGGTACTAATATCGATTCACCTTTAAACACAGATCCCAAATAATCTCAGTCATAAGTTACTCAAGAGGGATATCGAGATAACCGGATAGACCAAGTATGTTGTATAACTATCCATATGATGGAGGCAGCTAGTCTCATAGCCACTTGTGTAAAGACACTAAGGTGCTCATTAGAGAATGAGTTCATTAATTGATCCGCTTATGGAATGCTCAATGGTTAATGATACTTGACGTCAGACAACGATTACGTAGTCCCAGTTGTGTATCTGGTCCTTAGACTTGAGATACCAAGGATACCTTATTTGAGTACTCCTTTCTTTGATACCAGACTTACATGTCCGAAAAGTTTTATATCTAGTACAATCAATTATTGGTATTAGTAGCTAACCCTATGAAAGCTATTGAGTGTGAATAAAGGATCATCCACTCTCAATATCATAAAAGAAATATATCATATGCTCTCGCTCAAGTAAATCCTTAATCAGTTTGGTCGGATTGAGAGAGTTCTCTAGGAGAATCTGATTAGAATGAGACTTAGATGAATTCCATATATGGCCTGATAGTACCATGCCTACTATATGGTCTCTGATATATTAGATGAATAATGGACTATAGGCACACGATAACTAAGGACAGATAGGTCCAATAGATAAGATCCCCAATACCATCTAGGGACTCTGGCCTAATGGCCTAGTACGTCCATAATTGATGAGTTAAGCGAATTATTATGAGATAATAATTCACTAAGATAAAGTAGCTCTGATAGGTAAGATACACGGCCAACTCGGTATTAGCTCTAGAGGGCCACATAAATATGGTAGATGTTTCAATGAATAAAGGATTAGATATAAGTTATCTAATTAGCCCCTATTCTCATTGGATGAGATATGACATTGATAGGCTTCTTGCTTAAGGCCCAATTAGAGGCCAAAGAATATTATTAGATATAGATCTAATAATCCAAAGTTAGTAGGTAATTTGATGGAGATCCAATACCCACCAAGGCATGATCCATTAGGGTTTTGGTGGCTCTCTATAAATATAAGGCAAGGGCAGCTCTTTTGTGATAGGTTGCACCTTTGGTCGCCCTCTCCTATTCTCCTCCTCTACCTCATATTCTCAGATGACCAGCTCCTGTTGCGAGAGGGCAGCGAAGAAGATAGAGGATCTTCTCCACGTTTGTTGTGAGAAGTTGCACAAAAGTTGCGAGATTTTGGATGCGATTGGAGGAGTATCACTATAGTGATCCATCATGTGGATACCACTAGAGAGGAGGATGTTTGACATTTTTCATCCTCTCCATTCGGACGTTTGACATTCTTCATCCCTTGGTTTTGTATGATTTTTCCTAAGAAATGCTACCGGATATAGTCTATAATGCTGTATAACGACTACTTGCTGCATAGAACCAAAACATCCCAAAATAGCTCCGTTTTGGGTCATTTTCACGTGCTACAGTGATCGCTCTTAATGGCCCAAAACGTCAGCCATCTCAGCCCCTTAGAACCACCTGAGTGGCAGAGGGCTGGTTGACAATTTGGGTAGGTATCGGGCGTGAGCATTCATCAGGAGTTGAACTTGACTTACATATGATACCTTGGGAACCATCGTTTGTGGACTTATAATTGTTCTTACAGCCCTCTAAAGTCCTGGTTCACTCTCTTTCTCTCTTTTCTCTATTTCACTCAAGGTATTCGATGAATTACCTGTAAAAGCTACCCTCTTTGGGAGACATTGAGACTTGTTTGTCGCTCATTTTCAAGCAAATCAACTTCTCTTTTGCAGGTCCTTCGAGACCCATACGAGGTTGCAAGTGGACTGACCCTTTACGGGCAAATAATACTTCGACATTTCATGACTTAGGCAATCCTAGCTATGTTCGAAACATTAGGCAAGATTGCTTTATGACTTAGATAATTCTGGCTAAGTCTTCAAGTTTGCCGCTAGGGTACCATACGGCTTAGGCAAATCCAGCTAAGTCCATGACATTTTAGTATTAGAGTGGACAAACAATTCGATCAAGTAGTGAAAAAGATTCGTAATCTTACCATGGCGAAACACCATAGTGAATTGAGTAAGATGGGGCAAGCCGGACCCTTGCCCCAAGTAGCCGGTGGAAGTGCAAACTCGCTCACAAGTTGCTGGAGCTACTCATGAGGAGCACGGTAACGAACAAGACGAGCGTGAAGTTTGGTATTCTCCATGAGTAGAAGAGGTACAATCTAGAGCGTCGATCAGGAAAAGTAGCCACAAGGAGAGACTTACAATGGCGGAAACCCGCCTCGATGTTCTTGAAGCGAGCTTAGAGGAACTCTACCAAGGCCAACGAAGGCTCCTTGGGGTGGAGAGCTTGCAAGATTCTATGGATCATATCAGATTTGGAGGAACTCTACCAAGCAGATCAATAAGGTTGAGTCCCTAGTCGATCAACTGACGGAGGACACCAAAGACTCGGTGTGACATCTACACGAAGTTGTGGCGAAACTCACATCCAAGGTGACGTTGCTCATAAGGACTCTTAATACGAGAAGAAGCCATACCCATGCTACACTATCACAAAGCTTCAGGGCACCTGAGTTGCATTGCTACGGCGGTGCTAGGGATGCCAAAGAGCTCAAAACTTTCCTGTTCAATATGGAATAGTATTTTGATGATACGAGGCCTGATTCTGAAGAAACCAAAGTTTCTATAGCAATGATGTATTTAAATGGGGATGCAAAACTTTGGTGGCAAACCTGTTGGGAAGAGATCCAGCAAGGCTGATGCTGAGTGGATACATGGGAAGACTTGAAGCGAGAGTTGAGAACTCAGTTTCTACTCGGGAACACAGAGTTTGTCGCAAGAAGGAAACTGAGATAACTCCACTAAAATACATCAATTTGAGACCATGTGGAGGAATATGTTCGAAACCATAGGCACAATAAGAACTACATCAGAGAAATGTCACCAACATGGTCGGGGCAATTGCAGTAGCATAAAGGAAGAGCAACGGAATGTCACTGACATGGTCACAACAAGAACTGGTAGATTAATATTACCAGTATTTATCTACTAGTCTATTGCCCTTTGAATCAAACTACGAATAAGGAGTATATAAATGTTAGGGTATGGTGTAGCGCATCCCAAGCCTCACTCATGACTTAAATTACTCATTTGCACTTTAACTCTTTCGCTACTCATCTGATCTCACATCTGTATTTGTCCCCGGCACTATTGTTTTGAATTCCAGAATTCAATATTATCTTCCCTTATATTAGAATTGGGAAGATAGTAAATCCACCATAGAATACATCTTTCAAGTAGTAAGGCGAGAATGAAAACATCAAGTAGCAGACCGCTTAATAAACTAAAGCAATTGACCTAAACACAGAAGTCAGTTTGTCACTAATGGAATCAAATCTAATATGATAAAAGAATGCCAGGGCAGCATAAAAGCTACTGACACTATTATTAGACCAAACCGACTATGACTAGAATTGCACTTGACATCCAGATACATGCTCGCTTGTTTCAAACTGAAATCAGTGCTAACAAGATCTTAACTCATAATTGGAAAACCAACTACTCATTTGAAAGGCTATAATCACTGACCCGGTCCCTTAGCTATTGACACTCAAAGCTATTTTTCCCATCTTGAAACCTGTGTTTCTCACCCCTGGCTTTGAAACCACAACTACCACTAGAAGGAAAAAGGAAACAAGTAAGAGAATGCATCCATGGGGGACAAGGCTGATGTTGCCACTAAAAAGAAATCCACGGAGGATAATGTAAATATATATTAAATATATATGTGTATGACACCACATATTAGGAGACCGATACAAAATAAAAATCCCCTCCTATGATAATATTAAGTCGATGAATTATGATATAGGTTGAGGCGGTCGAGTCTCTCGAGGCTCACCTATCTATGTGATCGAGATCTTGCCTACAACATAGAGATATCATCGATGTCCTGAGGACATGGTATGCTTGGTCGAGTCCCTCGAGGGCATATCATTAAATCAGACTCATCTTGTAACGATGGCTTAACTAAATATCATGGTCGATCGAGAGGTCAAGACCATGATGATGCGGAGGCCGAACGTAATGGGAAACACAAGGAGTTATGATTGGCAAGAGTTGCTTACCTTTTGGGTTTAGTGCAATTGGTCGAGTCACTTGAGGTTGTAGTTAGACGCCAATTGGATCTTGGTCCCCACTAGAAGTTTACTAGAGACTTTCGTTTTACGCCAATTGGATCTTGGTCCCCACTAGAAGTTTACTAGAGACTTCCATATTATCTGGTATCAAAGTAATGATAGGACTCTAGGGGTTCCTATCAAGTAGATATGCCTAGTGCGAGGAATATTATCGATAGATTTTTCTCCCTTGTTGATGACGGAAGATGATAATAATGATGATCTCTACTTTGGTAATGATGGGTGTTCTTAAGTTATTATGAGTACGAGAAAGCAAAGGGATGATACATTAGATCCCTCTGAGTAAACATTTTAAATCTAATTTTTTTTTATGATAAATTTTGAAATGTAGAATATTATGGTTCTTAATGTCCCTCATAAAAATTGGTTGTTAGGGATCCTATTGCTTAATATCATATTAAATGTTTCTTCATTTTTGACCCTCAAGTTCAACAAGGTAAAGTGAATTCTATTCTTAAAAATTTATTTTGAAATCGGAGATTTCACACAAAATTTTCAACTGGTTCTCTAACTCAAGTCATAATGAGTTTTCTAATGGACATCTATTCCTAGGTATCTTTCATATATTGTATATATGGTTTATATGCTAAACTTCATTGTAGAGAACTTTGAGACTCTTTAATGTAATCTTCTAAAATTATTCAGAGCCCATGGGTTATAATGATTGACTATAACATAGTTTTCTATCTTTAAACAAAGTCGGTGGGTGGCTCCAAATTTAATGATTACTAAAATTTCTCATAATCTCATAGAAATAGGCTTATTCGACTGAAAATAAAAGGGCAATACCTCACATGATTAAATAAAGTAGTTGGTGCACAACAAATTATATGCAAGTTGGATCGAGTTCTAATTAACCAAGACTAGATTTCTAGTTTTGTTGATTCAGAAGCATGATTTCTTCCTCTAGATGTTTTTGATCATACTATGGTTGTCGTTCATAGTTGCAAACCGAAAAAGGATAATAAGAGCTTTCGGCGGTTCTTCAATTATTAGACTTTTCATCTAAGGTTTTTCAAGATTATGAAGGCTGTAAGGGTTATATCCCCTCTACTTATATATTTATTCTAGCTCAAAAGCTAAAAACTCTCAAGGCAAAACTTAGAAAGTTATTACGATCCATTCAAGACCAACTACACCAAAATCTAAAAAGATATATATTCTTCTCCTATGATCATAACCTTAACTTTGAGCTATATAAACTCATTGAAGCTAAAGAACTTATGTTTAGACAGAAATCTAGAGATCATTTGAGTGATGCAAATTCCCTTTAGTTCTTTCTGTTTCTTTATGCTCATAGGAGCCATATCTCTATCATTTCCCTGGTAGATCTCATAGGCAACATTTTTACAAGGGATCAAATTCATGAAGAGGCTATCAAATACTGAAAATCTATTAAGCCCTTTATTGATTGACAATCTCCTGCCCCCTAGCCTATCTAGAGGTTCGAAAATTATCTAATGACTCTAAGTTGACCCTTGTGCAACTCATTCTTGAAGATATTGAGGAGATCATTCTTAAATCCAATCAAAATTAGGCCTTAGGACTTGATGGCTTTAATACTCACTTTTATATCTCTTACAAGCATATTATAGGTGAGATGTTTTTACTGCAATTAGTGATTTCTATCTTAGCGAAGTAGCTTGGAGAGATAAACATTTCTCTCACTTTTATCCTTAAGAAAAAAGAATATCAAATCTTTTATAGATTTGAGACCTCTTTCAATTTATAAAGTCTTCTATCATCTCTGATAGGTTGGCTCGAGTAGTTCATGATATCATTATTGCGGAGAAATATATGATCCAAAAAGTCCATTTGGACCATGCCAACTTTTAGTGTACGATCGTGGAGCTAATATATATGCTATAAACAATGGTACATGTTAAATCTATGGTTTCTCATTTAATTAAAAATGAAAAGGACACCTTTATCTAGCTTGATCCATTGCATGCAAGAGTTGTTCTAAAATTTGCCTTCAAGGATTATATTAATTAAGAAATATTCACTAACCCTTTAGCTAGAGTTTTTGAAGTTTACAAGGATGAAGCTTGGGTTGTTGGTTATGCTCATTCAGTGGCTTTAATCCATGTTTGGGATGTCTTCTTGACATTATAATGTTTTACCATACTCAGAATATTGTGTGATTTGGAAACCGTTAATTTCTGGTGATTTTACTCTTTAATTCCTAACATAGTTCTTAGAGTAATCTTATGTGGTTTAAGTGTAGCATACCACAATATTCCTTCATATTTAGGCTTGTTTGTTTAAATAGACTGGGTACTTTGGATAGATTGATAAAGTAAAAAATTTTACACCAATTTCTCCTACTACTTATGCGGTCAAGGAGATAAAACAGTCCATCACCTATTATTTGAATACACCTCAGTACAGGTGTTGAGAGTCATTTTGAGTAAATGCAATCTATCTCACTCCCCCTAAGGGGGAATATAGAATTGGTATGAGCATGCAACCATTGGAATAACATTAGTTTCATAAGCCGAATAGGAAACTATCCTTCAAAACGACTGTATATCATATCTGAGAGAAATCATAGATACAAATCAAGTAATCAAATGTCTCTAGATGCCATCTCATTATCTCAGCTATCATGCAAGCCATGGGTAGGAAACTTCAGAACGAATCCACAACTATAGTAAACACTATGTTGACTCAGGCCATTGTTGCAAATTGAAATATATATCTAAACTTTGCAACTTCTAAGTCCACATGGCACCACTAGATCCCCCCACAGAGGATATTATAGTCAAACATACTAATGCCTCTCTTACTGTTTTTATGGCTAGGTTGGGATGTGTTTTTTGGCACCGTTTTGTAAGGCCCCTTTGTGGAGTGACCAAAGGTAAATTGAAGGAATGTTAAATTCTCCTCGATCTATCTTTTAGAAGAAGAAAATATCACTTTATCCAACTTTAGTCTGATTCGCAAGTCATTGTGGATACTGTGTATCGTGGAGTTGCTAGATTAGTTTAGAGTATATCCATTCTATTCAAGAGTATTTTGAGATTCTAAAATTTTTAATCGAGAACCTAATCAGCCCATTGACTTCCTCACCCATATGCAAGTTCGAGTAGAAGTTATTTCTACCCAAGCTTATTGATGATTTTTATATATTATAATTATTTTTATTTTTAATATTTCTTAATCTTCTTTAAAAGAATAATATATCAATAAGATCTTGATATATTGATAAAATCCCAGAATAGCTCTATAGGATTTTGATCTTTGAGAGGGATCAATCCTTGGAATATTATAGGTGTTCCTCCCTCCTAGGGTCAGCGACAAAGTTGAAATAGAAGTAATTTTGCTTGATAAAACTAGGTGAAGGCTATATCCTTAGCCCTGGGGGTTGCTTCATAAGAGAATTCTTCATTTTGCCCTTCTTATAGCTGACCTACTCAAATAAAGGGGGCGACGGCCTAAGTGGCTGCATAAGCCCTGCGCCCCTATTAGAAACCCTAGTCGACCAGCCCAGTAAGAGGGGCGGTGGCTAGGAAGCCTTAAGGCTCCAAAATAAACTCTAGCTACTTTTTTTTATAGGATAGATGTGAGTAGATGGGGTTTTATTGGTTGCTACTTAGTTGAGCAGGACCCAACCCTACTGGGGTCCTATCAAGCCCACCGTATTTAAATTATTCTTATCCTCAAGACTGAGGTTCCATGAACTCAAGGAATCGGATCTTCAGCTCCTACTATCTGGCATTAGTAGTAGTGGCGAGACTGTGATGTGCCATGATCCTATGTTTCAATATGATTATCAGTTGAACTTTGACCTCCTCATTAGCTTGGGTGTCAGTTGGAATGATTTGGGCAGAGTCATCCTTTTTAAACTTCCATTTGAGGTGGGATCTTGGAGGATCAATTATATTTTTTATCTGGGATACATATATGATCTCAAGTTGGAGCCTCAATGTGATCCCCAAGTTTGTAAGGTCCAAAGTAGCAGGGGGACCACTTCCTTGAGGGTTGAATTTCCCGCTGGTAGGGCTGAAAGTATAGAGAAACTTAATCTTTAAGTTTGTTAGGACGTCGTTTCTTCTTTGCATGAGCTGCCATGTAGTTAGTCTTTGTAGTAGCCAATCCTTCTTCTGGTATGGTGACTGTCCTTTGGTATAGTTCAAGATGATGAGAGCCCATTCTGGCATGAGCAAGGATTGTAATTTTTCTGGGCTTACTTTTCTTTCGTGTCATAGACCTGTATCGAACCAGATCTTAAGTGTAATAGTAATTAGTATCCCTTTTAGAAACCTTGTGTAGAATGTGGGAAAAGCCTCGGTGTGGATTAGGAGTTGGTTATCTTGCGTAAGGGTGATGTCGATCCCAACTGATGTGTGCCTTCAATCATAAACATCTGGCCATGATTTGGTGTGGACGACATCATGGTCATGAGGGCTATAGTTCCACTCAGCCAAGGTGGCATATCTTTCTTCACAGTGAGAGGGATGATGTTTTGTTGAGTCTTACAAATAATCCTTCTCTCACTCTGAATCTACCACTAGAGGGATTCAATTTTCTTGCGGTCTTGGGCCATGGATCAGAGGTCATCATTAAGGAAGACTTTGAGCATCATGGTCCGATCCTGAGGAAAGCTGTGGAAGTTATTTGAGGTCTTAAAGTGCCACTTCAGCAACCATGGTGGGTTCGGCTGGATGTAACACTTCAAAAAAAACTTATCCCTGGAGATAAGGATGTAGGGATGTGTCATAATGGGAAAAAATCACGACCGAATAATCCATGTCTTTGTTATCTCCTAGGCGAACCTCTTAGCTTCGATCTTCTATGGGTAGTAATTTGATCGAGCATCAACTGGTGGTAATTTCAGTCAATTCAACATAGGGGGGTTGGACATCTTGATAGGAGGTAGTCGATTCGATTTGGTGGAGACTCCCAAAATTTCAGCAAGCTGTGGTATAAGGTTCTTGTCTTCAATCTCCTTTGACTTCATCTCTTGAAACTCATGAATTTGAATTAAGAAGCCATTGGATTCTTCTTTTGGTACTTTCTCCAAATGTTGTGTTGTGATCATAGTCGCTTTGCTCCTTTATTTCCCACGTAAGATCACATATTTTCCTATACTAAAAAGTTTCATGGTTAGCTTTGAAAAGTTTCATAAACCATCTCCTAATGTAGATAACCAATCAGTGCTGAGCATTACTTAAAAATCATCGAGAGGGAGGAGAAAAAAAATTAGCAAGTATATCTTGATCCTGTAGAATTAGTTTTACCTACGGGCGCTTTTGGTTGCACTTCAGGATTCGATTGTTAGCTACATTGACGTCGAACCCACTACAATCTTCTTTTTAGAGCATTAAATAGGCATCAACCTTATTGTTCATGAAGTTGATCGTGCTCTCAGTGTCGATGAGGACAATGATGGATTACTGCTTAAGAAACCCTTTGATCTTCATTTTCCACAGGTCTATATAGCCGGTTAAGGTATGGATCATGTAGGTGGCCAGTTATGACATATCCTTTTCCTTAGACTCAAGAGCTGTATCCTCGAGTTTGGGTTCTTTAGTAGGCTCAATCATCAAAGGTCTCTCCTTTTTACAATGGTGTTCTAGGCTCCACAGTTATCACAATGCCCACATAGGCCCTTTATCGATTCATCGCGAAGTTCTTCTCTTGTTAGTTCCTTCGGCTTAGGGGCTTGGCTGATAGTAGGTGGGGTTGAAAGCTTTGGTGCTGCTGGTCGGAGAGCACCTTTGGGCTTCATGGTTCAATCGTTGCTCTTGATGTTGCACGAAGGAGATGGCTGCCATAAGTGTCTACAGTTGTCGCGCTTTAACTTCTCCCTGAACCTCTGGCTTCAAGCCCTCAATGAAAGTTCCCAGTAGCTATTTTTCAGACTAATCACGAGTTTGATTATATAACATTTTAAACCTGATTTGGTACTCTTTTATGGTGGAGGTTTGATGGATCCTTGCTAGTTGTCTTTCAATGTTCTCATGATCAGTTGATGCTGGAGGTTCATATATTGTTGGTTAGGATGTGGTTCTCCAAGCATCTTGATTGAAGTGTCCTTCTTAACGTTGTGCGAAGGGGATTGATGTCGTCGAGGTGTAGGGCTCCCATGTCTTAACTTTGCTTCTTATCTCTGGCCCATTCTTTTTAGAATTTATATTTACACCATGTTATGATCTTCTTGGACTCGGTAATCGGCCCAATCTAAACTCCTCAAAGAGAGTGCGTAGTTTAGCATCCATAAGTATCTTAAGAGCCTCTAATTTGGCTTCGAATAGACCTATCGATGTTATGACATAGGAATCTTTAACCTGTCAAATAAATCGATTGAAGAATGTGGCTACAATCTTCAGGTTGAAGGCAGTAGTGGCAATAAAAGGATGAGAAAGGGCAATTGTGATGATGCTGCAAAAATTATCGGGTTATGATGGTGAAGTCTCCAAGTAGCTACTATGTATAGAGGATGACAGCCAAGGGTGGCAACAATGGTGGAGGAAGAAGATAGCAATCGTAGTGGGCCCCTACGGTGATCTTGTAAGGCCATCAAGGCTGCAATTTTCTAGTGGCTAATATCTTTTGGAAGATGGCGAGGAATCTGAATCGGGAAGCAAGATGATGGTGGAGGGAAAAGTGGGCAGCAACAATGTTGGCTGCGGTGTGACTTTATGGTTGTAGATGGAGTTAGTTGCAACAAGGGTACAAGTGTAATAGGGGGACAATAGGATAGTGGAGTGCACGACTGTTGCAGAGGAGGACAACGATGGTATGGAGTAAGAGATTGTTGCTGGTCATGTTCACTTTGATGCTGGCCACGATCAAGGCAGTTGATAGCGAAAGACTGTTGTGGTTGCAATAAAGATAGATGACAGCAAAGGATCGCTGCTGGTATCATTTGTGCTGCAAGGGATAGCTACTGGCTTTGATCAACAAGGATGGCAGTGATTATAACGCTAAGAGATGCATGCTGCAGTTTAAGAGATAAGGGAGATTGGGTGGTTGAAAGGTTGGTGGACCGAAGGTTGAAGGCTGCGATTTTTTAGGCTTGTTTTGTGGTTATTTTGGGTGCGATTTGGGGCTGCGATTTTGTAGGGTTTTGGCTATGATTCAGTAAGGTTTTATGGCTGAGATAGAAGTGGATAAATGTTAGGGAAGAGGATTTTAGATCTGGGATAGATGGCGAGAGGTGCAGGAGAAGCGGTAAAGGCTAGCTACGGTAGATGTTGTCCTCAAGTAGAATTATCACCAAAGAAACAATAGTTTCTTAACAAAATTTTTAGCAAAGGATTGAGATATTTGGGGCTGTGATGACAAAGATTGAAGATGAGAAGGAGAGAGTCCAAGAAACCAAAAAAGGCAACAACGAAATATAATGAAATTCAACAAAGAAACAATGAGTTCTCGACGTAAATTCCAAAAGAGAATCTAAGAAAAATACATAGAATTTTGACAATAAAGCTCAATTCAGATGTGGCTAATATTAACAAATAAGAACGACGAAATTTTGGCAGCGTAACAATAGAAAAATTGATGCAAGGAAAGAAGGCAAATTCTTCATTGTAAAAATTCAACAATACGGAGCGAAGAATTACAGCAATATAGGATCGATTTCTGAAAGAATTTTCATGATAGATCAATCTTAGATGGAGGCTATAATTTCATCCACAAAAGATACTCAAAAGACTTGTTTCAATAAGCCTCTTTGTGGTTGACATTTTTTGCAGCAATTTTCCTTCGCAACGATGATCACGTTTATAATAGAAAGAATTCGCAACCAAGTAAGGATAGAAAATTTTCTTTGGAATACAAGGATAAAGGTTTGCAGTAGTAACAATGTGTGGGTAGTAAAATTTTAACAGATCTCTAATTCAAACATAGGCGACAAAGCATATTGATTTGATATGCCGCTTGGGATGAAAGATAAAGTCTCATCTTGTAGCAATTATGGGAATTGCTTGGAAGAGTAGAGGTGACAAAGATGGCAGTAGGGGCAGCAAGAACGCTGCTCTGATACCAAATAATAGAACCTCAAAAGAGTTCTATAGGATTTTGATCTTTAAGGGGGATCAACCCTTAGAATACTATAGGGGTTCCTCTCTCTTAGGGTCGGCAACAAGGCTGAAATAAAAAGTAATCTTACTTGATGAAAAGAGGTGGAGGCTACAAGTTTATATAAGGCTCCAAACCCTAGTCCTAGGGCGGTGCTTCCTAAGTGAATTCTTCCTTTTTCCCTTTCTATAATCGACCTGCTCAAATAAAGATGACGACGACCTAAGTGACTGCACAAGCCCTGCGCCCTTACTAGAAACCCTAGCCTACCAGCCCAATAAGAGGGCCAACAGCTAGGAAGCCCTAAGACTCTAAAATATACCCTGGTCACTTTATTTTATAGGATAAAGGTGACTAGATAAGATTTTATTATAATATCATAAAGTTTTATTAATTGCTACTTAGTTGTTATCATATATAAAAGACTATACTATATACAAATTTATGACATAGGTCGAGTGTACTATCCAATTTGGTTTGACTGCAAATTTATTGAACTAGTAAATATGGTTGTATTATACCAATATTTGTTGCCAACGTTGGTAAAAATGTACAGATCAATAAATTAAAATCTTAAACTAATAGCGTTACAAATGACGATGGATCAATATAGTACTGAAACTAAGTGCAAATATAACATCCATCTATTTATTGTGAGCATTGTATAAAGACGATTAGAGAAAAATATAATAGCCCATTTCTCCTTCTCAATTTCAGATATCCATATGAAAGCTTCGTTATGAGTTTTCCTCCACTTTTGTATGTATATAATAAAGGCTCTCGCAGCAACCCAAGACAATTTTAGCCTCTCTATCTTATACATCAATTATAAGATTTGTTAATAGATAGATCATGCAATAAACATGATATGCTCATGGGAAGATCTCCTTCACTATTGAAAAAATTCTTGAAATTTGATCACTGATAATAGTTAAATTTTCGTATCCCATAATACATATTCTCAATTGATGCAAAAAGTACTCTTTACACTCAATCTCCATGATATCAAATGCATTTGAAAATAATTTATTACAATCATCGATAGTTCTAGTCATTAGCAAGGCACCGGGATATTTACATAATAGATGTACAACATTAATACTAAAAGTAGGCCACATATATAATCTGAAACTCTTAAGGTAAGTCTGAAAGCTCAAAATATTTTTTGAAATTTTTTTTTGAGGATATTATTAAGCATGAGGCTCATACTCATAGAATTTTAACTCTCTTAGAAATAAAATTACATTAATGTATGACTCGTTAAAATCCTCATGAACCTGCAATCTCTTTTGCAAGAGAAGCCTTCTTATATGATATAACTTTAAATATTTTTTGAATATCAAACAAATCATCTTTAGAATATAATCAATATTTGTCGTAATTTAATCTTTGATTTGATTTATAGTAAAGAAAAAGCTATATTTCTTATTATCTCTATTTAATCTTGGTAAATTACATTTATGCTCTTTATGAAGCTTGATAAATCTAAAACTATTAATTCCACAATGAGTTACTATCATCCATTGACAATAAAAAATTATATACTTTTCTTTTATCCTGTGAATGGCATAGACTTTCAAGGTCTTTTTAAATTCATCTATATATTGAAATACTTATAAAAAAACACATTATTTGGGTTACAAAATAATATATATATAAGATATATAATAAAATAATCTTAATATTATTCAAATACTATACTAACCAACAAATAAATCATTATATGAATAAAGGAATTAATGTGTTTAATGATACTTATTTAATCTTATCGTATATGTCCTCACTTATAGCAGCTCGTTAGCCAATAACATCTAATGCATCATAAATATTATGATTAATATCACACTCAACCTCTTCTTGTATTCTTTCTTTAGCTAACTTATTTTTAAAGATATCACCATTATCATCATTTTTATCATAATAAAATGAGTTATTCAAGTGTAAAGTACAAAACATATGTTATTTGACAATTGATTTTCATCCGATGTCTCACTTAATGTTTATCTATTAATATCATCAAAAATTAAAAATGTTACTTCAAGAAATGGATCCTCTCTATTTAACGATCCATGAACTAATGTAATAGTAAAATGGGTTATAACATCTTCCAGATTTCACATAAAATCAAATAAAAAAATAAAATCAGACAAGGGAAGAAGATTTAAAATTTGATCAAGCAAAATAATATATATATATATATATATATATATATATATTTTTTGTCTTCTTGATTCAATGCTAAAACAAAAGAAAGAAAAAGGATGGGAAAAGACGAACAAGCATCACTACCCAAAAGATAAGAAGAAAAGAAAGAAAAAAGAGAAAAAAAAAAGAGGGGACTTCGTCGAGTTCAACACCACCCAAAAGATACACTATACCTTTGCTTTGCAGGTTTCTCTAACAAAGTTAAACTAATAGTGAATCAAATCTAATAAAACTAATATTAAACCATCGAATCAATAATCGAAAAGTTTTTTTGAGTGAGAAAACAATGACTTAGTTATCCAGGAGCAAAAGGATAAAGTTGGTGAAGGGATGCTTAAATTTTTTTCTAAAAATTCACACACATTTTATTTTTTTAAAAAAATTATTAATAATAAGATATCGTCAATACTAATGCTGGTCTGAATGTATATATATATATCCTCCGTTGCTGCCACCGACGTCCGTACTGCCATTTACGGAGACGCGGGCGTGAAATTCAAGATTTACTCTTTTTTAAGTCGGGAGGCGATTGCCGATGTTCGTCGCTCCGCTCACTCTCAGCTCCATCCCGGTCTCCTCCACCATCTCCTCTTCGACTGTGGCTGCAGCAAGTCACCTCTCTCGGCCCCGTCATTGCGGCCGCTACCTTGCCAAGGCCCTCGGTGAGGCGCTACCAGCCTCCTCATCTTCATCTTCATCTTCCTGTTTTCTTTGATTCTTGGTCCGCTTCCGGTTATTGGATGATTCTTTGGCGGTCCGGGTTTCTTTTCTTTGCTTCTTGGTTCTCATTTTGTTGGTATCGGTGGTTGGCCTTCGCTTTTGGAAGATTTTCCGTACGGTGCTTTTCCTTGTTGGTTGGTTCGTCTTTGGTTTTGGATGATGCCACAGTTCTTGGATGATTCATTGGTAGGGTTCCGGTGCTTTTCTTTTCTGGATCGCCTTTGTTTCTTGGATGATTCTATGGTATCAGTTCGCCTACGGTTTATGGATGATTCGCTTGGTTCGCCTTCTTTGGGTGCTTTTCTTTTTCGCTTTGTGTTTCTTGGATGATTCTATGTTAACATTCGCCTTGGTTCTTGGATGTTTCTTTGGTAGCCTCTGGTTGCTTATCTTTGTTGCTTGGTTCGCCATTGGTTTTGGATGATGCTACGGTCGATACTGTTTCCCGACGGTTCTTGAAGATTCATTTGTAGATCTTTGGGTGCTTGTTCTTGTTTTTTTTTTTTGCCTTTGGTTCTTTGATGATTCCATGATAGATAGGATGCTGAGGTTCTTTACTTTGGTTCTTGGATGTTTCTTCGCTAGGGCAGTGGGGTGGTTTCCTTTGTTTCTTGCTTCGCCTTTGGTTCTTGAATGATGTTTTGGTAGGCGAGCCTGACTTTTCGTTGATGTGCGCTTCGACAAAAGCAGGAGGTTCATGGAGGAGACTGCCGCTGCTGTTGAGTTGATTAAATAGTATGGTGCTGGATTGGATGCCACCGAAATTAAACACCTTTTCGGTAAGAAGCTCTTGTTGTTTAAGCATTAGATGTTTCAGGACTTTGGGCTGATCTTTTGTCTATCAATGACGACAGGAAAGTAGGCTTGCTGCATTTTAACACTCCTTTTTTCGTCTTTTTGAATAAAGAGCATTATATCATGGAACTGAAGGTCATACTTGAGGGTTTGAGGCTACTCTGCTTTGTCAATACAAATTAATATTCTAACTGAAAATTGTTCAAACTTTATAGTACTTCCAGTGAAAGAAAATTAACAGCATTATTTCGGGATTATAGCATTTAATGTTTGCTTTATAGTTCTGAATCTACTTTCTACAATTGAAAGAGAATAATTATTCTGTCAATAGTGTATTTTCTATTTCTGATACTTCGTTGTCATCTGTAAAATTGCCTTTGTTCTTTGATATGCAAGGATTCATATCCAGATCAGGATAGGGTCCATGAAGCTCTTAAACTCTCTCTGACCACTAGATCATTAGGGCTTATCATCTCTCTCTCAATAGTACCACCCTATGGTGTTTTTTCTTATCTTCATGAGCAGTCTTATGTGTGCTATTTTTTGAATTGATTGTTCTGGCTTTTTAAAGTAATTTTTGTCACAATCTAGTCTACATCACAAGGCTACATGCGGTTTTGTAAAGCTTGGGTGAGATGTTCCAAATCAAACTAGATTTCATCCAATTTGGACTTTAATAATAGCTTACTGTAGTTAAAATGTAAACTCATAAAGCAAGTGCAAATGCAAGCAAACTCACTGTCGTTTTCACTCAGATACCACTATGGTTATGTGTATGAATATCCATGTATGGAACACTCACTTTTGTGAATTAAAAAAAAAATCAAGGTCAACAGTATCTCATATGTTTATCACTAATGAATCAATTTTGCTAATTAGCTGGATAAGTAGTTACGAAATTAATTCATTTTGTTGGATTGCTCTTGAAAGGTAAAATCTGCTATTACAAGTCTATAGAGGTTATCTATTAGTTGGAGTTGAAGCAGTGGCTATTGTTGGGCTTATACAATTAGCTAAAGGCTGAAGCTTTACAAAAATACTCTAGAAGCAGCACTAAAATGTGATGCAGAGTGGTATAACCGTTTTATGCCTCTTTCCCATATGATAAACTGTAATCTATTATATTTTTCCAGCAATATGGTGATTAATGTGTTAATTTTTTTAGTGCCAAACCCTACATTGTAACACTATCTTCTAATTAACTTGTAGTTGTTGGATGTTGTTGTAAGCCAGTCATTTGTGAAGACTGCACAGCTAATGATGGACAAAGAAGGATCAGTTACCATTTGTTCTAGTTTTTCCATTTTTTGCATTTTGACTCTTCAGAACGTAGCAAATACAAATATATTCCAAATGTGGATTAAACTCATTACTAGATTACATATAGACACACAATATATTATTATATCTCATACTTATTTGCTTTTCATTTTCCGCATCAGTGACATCCATTTAAATAAATCATCTTGACAATATGAGGCTATTGCTTGATTTTTTTTTATCTCATCTGAACTAAGTTAACAACAATGTTAGGAATTGAGGATATTGTTGGACTAGCATTCTCTCGTAGTGTAAAAATATAAATGTTCATTTTGAAAGGATGAGTCCAGATGAGGTAAATGATGTATTATCACATTTTTTTATTAAAATAACTAGTGAGGCGTGAATCAAATTGAAAAGGATGTGTAGAAAAAATTCATAGTTTAAGTTCTTTTTCACCTCATTAAGACATTCACAAGTTGGCCTGTGGTACAGAAACTTGGGATCGAGCCTCTGACATGTTGTACAAGTAGGGTTATGGTGGTAAAATGTGGATATAGACTTTACCAGATGAGTTATTTGGTTGTTGAATAGAAGATTGAACTGGGTATTCAATATTAAATCTTAATCCCTGAATACTCCTTCAATCCTTTATTTGCATTTTTTTTATTTGCTACAATTGTTGGTGAACATTCTTGCTCTGATGTGTCAAATCGACTTGAGCAATACTAGTATGAATTCAATTCTCAACAAATTACAAACTTGTGTTTCATCTTCTTTATCTTTCTCTTTTACCATTGTATTCTCATTTATTAGCATTATAGCTTAAATTTTACCTAGTTCCTCTCTCTTCCTCACCTCCAACAAAACAAACCTATTCATTCCACAGACTAATTCTATTCTTATCTATTTATCTTCATCTCCATTCTGCCTGTTCACCTAATGTGCATACGAGGATTCAATGATAGAGTTGAGGATGGCCGCTTAAGTCAGAGGAGTGGTTGTTAGTTATGCTGAATGAGGAGAAGAATGTATGTTTCTTATTGGGGGCATAGGCAACTGTTAATAGACATCTCAGTCATGAACTAATTAGTAGGCTAACTACCCGAAAAGACAGACCCATTCATGTGAGATAGCAGTCTCTCCACTATGGCATCTCACTCTGCTTGCTATCCAATTTTGCGGTGGTGGTGTTTTTTTTGTTATCTTCATATGAAATTTTTAATTCCTAGTAGAATCTATTAGTTCTCACTTTTTCCTTTTTTTTATAAATATTGGATCTGAGGTTGAAGTGTTGAACCGAGTAGTAGAAAAAAATAGGCTCAAGCTTATTTGTCTCATCTAACATGAATCACAATTCAACATAAAACCACAAGCGAAGTTGTAACAGGAGGATTTTGTTAATGAAAATTTCGGTAGAATCTCTAAGGTTGCTTCAGGATTAGAAGTATTAAATTGGTAGAGTCTTAACCTGCCAAATATTATTAAGCTGTTAAGTGTTAAAGAAACTTGATAAATAATTTAATTCAGATAAATTGAGACTGTTAGGACTCTAGCTATGGGAGGCCTAATTTAGTTTCATTGAAGAGGGCAAACATATAAATCCTATTGAGTCGACCCCTATTAAAGAAATGAAGAGGCCGACTAGGTTAGGATATTATTGAGGGAAGATATTTGGAGCTACGTGTAACCCTAGCTAGCCACCTTTGTCTTAGTTAAAGATGGATTGATTGAGGTGGGGTTAAGTTAGAGTAGGATTATAAATCAATAAGCAATCGGCCACCCCTAGATGGGCCGGTTGGAGGTTGCTTCTTAGAGAAGTATTAGGAGTTGCATTAGGAGTTGTTAGGAGGAGGAGTCCTATTAGGAGTTAGGATTTAGAAGGCCTATAAATAGCCTTATAATCATCCACTTTTCTTCATGAATAGATGAATCCTTTCAGCAGCCTTTGAGCAGCAACTTGGAGGGTAGAACCCCTATAGAGTTCCAAGGAGGCCGATCCCCTATAGAGATCACCCCAAGCTTAGAATCAAGAGTTCTAACAGAGACCTGAATTACTCGGTGGAGTAGTGAATTAAAATAGCACCGTCATCTACCTTAATAACTTAGACAACCTAGTTAGTTTCCATGGTTAGAATTTAAATCAAGCTAGGAAGCGGGCTCAGTTAAACTTGGAGATGGACAGCTATCAGGTTTATTGGAGTTTTATACTTTTATAAAGCTCAATAAAGCATAGAAGCAAAAGATACATGTAGTGGAACCAAGTAATTGAGACATCATGGTTGGTCGTTGTTGTTATTGTTCTTCTTGTTCTTATATCGTTACGGATCGAAATGGTGCATTTTGAGGTGTAAAGTGGCCGAGAAGGAATGTCATAATTGTGGTTTTGAATAATGGTTTCCATTTGTAACCTTGCTTATAATTAGCTCTACTGTTCATTTTCAATTAAATTCAGTGCAAAGGATTGACAATCTCTTATTTGATCGGCCTCCTTAGCCATGGTTTTTGAAACATCTGCTAGATGTACAATCTACTTTTCTGCAATCTTCTAGCCATCATAGCTCTATTGCTTGTTGCTAATTTTGATTTTCTTAATTATAACAATTGCATAGCCTTTTCATTTGCTAGCTTTCAATGAGTATTAATATTTTTTGTTTGTTTAGAGTTCTGAGCTTAGAAGGTCTTGTGATCAAGTTTGAATTCTTGAATGAAAGGCACAACACTCGATATTGCTTTTGGAAAAAACTTGACATCATGATTATCTGATCTATTCAGATTGTCTTATCAGTGCCTTCTACTTGTTGTGTTTTAACGAGTAGGTGGTATCTTCCAGAACCAAGGACTTTGTCTTGCATTTAACAACAATTTTCACTTTGAAGTTCTTGTTCATAAGTATCACCTTTTTGTTGTAATTTTCTTGTTATAAACTCTTTTTGTCATAACTGTTGCCAAGCTTCAAATAGCATGTTTAGACCTTTAAGGCAATCAACTTTTTTTTCTCTTGATATGTCCATTTGTTGAAGATACTCAGCATAAACTGAACCCATCCTCTTATCTTCTCTTGTTGATTAGGGCTTGAACATTGTCCATTATCTTCCTCTAGAGTATACAATGGAATGGGGCAACAAGACATTCAATCTAGGTTTCTTCTGTCACTTATGTTTTAGAAATTAATTTCTGACTAATTTTCTCTTGGTGGCACCTAACCAGCCTATGTTTTTGGCAGGTGCACATTAGATTAAACTTCAATTTCAATTTAATTTTGTTTTGTTTTATTACATCTTTCTATCTCATCTTGGTAAATTTTTAATAGTTCAACTTTTTTATTAATAAAGCTCATTGGACTCTGTAACTTGGTTGAAAATTTGTGTTAGCTGAACATCACATTTATGATTCTTAGGCTTGTAACTTACTGGAGCTTGATCTTGCATAGCCTCGTTGAAGTTAGGTGAAAAATTATTGAGCCTAAGGTCTTGGTCAAGCTTTACTTGTTACACAATTTTTCAGTCTAAATTAGCCTAAGGCAGAGCCAAATCAAGTCTAGATTTGGTGGCTTCATACAAGATAACCTTTCGTTTGGCAAAAGTTAATTCAAGCTAAGCTTAGATGATTCTACACTAGAACTTGCTTCATAATTTTTGTTTCCATGTATTGTTTAAGTTTGTTTCTAAATTGCATTTTGAGCCTATTCGACTTAGCTTGATTGAGTGAGGCTTATTGTAGGCTCAACTTGGGATTACTCTTGAACCGGTATTACGGATCATCAAAATACATCCCAAACTAAATCAAGCCATGAACTAATACAAGCTTGAGCTACTTGTGGTTCGACCAGAAACATTAAGCTATTCTTCCTTGTAATGGTCTTTAGGATCATCCCATTTTCTTTTACCCTCTTTGGAATCATATCTGATTTCTTTTCTTTTGCTATTTGTGTGCTTAGTGGTCTTCTTGTTATTTCCAACCTTGGGCTCATGCTTTCCATTTCAAGTCTGTCGGAAGCAACGTGTACTTATGAATTTTTTTAAGTTGTTTGTTTGATAACCATGCAACAAAGCATAAATATTACATGGATTTAATTTAGTTCATTGGAGTTTGTTTTCTTCGTTTTGCCATTTTTGTGGGAATCAATACGTTCTACTTGGATTGGCAACATGATTTGTACAATCTCTTTTTACTGATTTATATACCATGTTGAGGGTGTTCTATTACACCCTTGTCGTAATTGGTACCAAACAGTAAGTATCAAAACATGTAATTATCGCATATCTCACAAAACATCAATCCTTGGTTTTGACTACTAAATTTAGTGTTTCAACTTTCAAATTACAAGACACAAACATAAAATTTTTTGGCCTAGTTTGGTCTAGTTAAAGCTATAATTGTGGTAGAATAGCATTGCCAATTACTGACTACATGTAAGGTATAAAGAGCCATGCCAAGTTAACACAGGTCATTTGTAGTCAATTTTGGCCTTTTCTTGGTTGGCGTATAGCATGTCTGCAATGCCAAATCATATTGTGGTCAATAACATAACAAATTTTCGCCCCTCCACGCATTCCTTGTCTTCATCTTTTGGTTGAGTTGTGCCATACAAGATGTACAGTACATTGAAAAATATTTATAAAAGCTCAAATAATGAATCACAAACAAGAATTAACTATGTATTACGAATTGATACGGAGAATAGTTTACTCCGTGCATTGTTATTTTTATTTTATATTTTAATGTATAATTTAAATTGGCATTTTCATTCCTTAAATTTATGGTTTGGCATAAGCAATATATGATTGCAGATCTATATATTAGTTTCTTGGAATTCATTAATAACTTCAGGTTTTACTTTAGATTTTTCTGCCAAATTATATTCTTTCTGAATTTTGAGTACTTGATAGCCCTATATATAAGTGCTGACATGATGGACATGTTAATTTCAATTTTTAAGTGTTCTGGGCTATAGTATGCGATGACTCTCCACATCATAGAGTTAAATGTGAGACTTTGCATATTGCGAAATTAATCTTCACTATCTTTGTTGTTCAAAATCATTTTTTTATTGTCTTAAACCTTTGATGGGTATTCATGCTACTCTATTAGGTTTATCTATTCTTGCCACCCTCATTCTGTTCTAATTTCTGTACTTCAAACATCGGATCGTTTCTTCAAGAGCATCTATTAATTGCATCAGTTATTAAGTCGCATATTTCTCGTGATCTTTTTTTCTTACTCTTTCTTAAGAAATCATTCTCTCTTTCTCTCTGATTCTAGATTAAACATAAAGACTAGTCGATACTATATTTTTGGTCATAATTCTGAACTCTGACATCAAGAATGAAAATGATACATTCATGTTTAATTTCAATGATGTCATTCTAGGAAAGCTTTCATGTTTAATATATGAAATAGCTACTGAATAGCTGAAAATAATATATTTCTCTTGGAAGAATCACTAAATGTTTGGGATCGATTTTGCACTTTATAAGCATGAAAAATTTTGTAAACAGGACAAGTGACTTTATACTTGATCCGGATATAAGTGGGTATCCTGATAGTAACAGAACAAGAATTACCTAAATCTTCAAAATAAATTACAGTAAACATTATTGTGTCAAGCTTAATAAACTAAAGAAAAGACTAAAGAGTTAGAGTTTTATGTACAAAGAGGTGCCTAATCTACCAAGCTGCTTCATTTAGCATTACCCTCAACCATACTGATTCAAGTGTGTCACTATTGTAGTAGTGTTGCTAAAAATGTGAATCAAATTGTTGTAGATACTTTTTCTAAATGTCATAGTTTTAGTTTGTAGTTGAACTCTAAAGATGTTGTTACTTCGAAATCTTATACCAGCTTATGGACCATTTAATTAGACAAGAACGGAATGAAATGTCCAATTTGATAAGGCTAGAGTTTGGAATCATTTGTTGATGCCTTAAAGTAATGACCAATAGATCAACAACATTTGATAGGCTACTTTTATCAGGTGTGTGGTTGGTCCATGCAATAATGTAAATTGTTGTATGTTTGTTTTAAATATAATGAGAATTTTTCATATTAGACCTTAAATTAATCTAAATTTGTGTACCATCTTTTGTAACTGCATATCTCATTTTATCCATGGAAAGACAACTGTAATTTTCCATTAGTATTTTGTTTTTCAGTTGATTTTATTGACTTTTACTATCTCATGTTGAGCATAGAAACTCCTAAATGCTTAGTGCATTTGTGTCAAACATTGATGCTTATCAAATTCTTTTTATGTCAAATGCACTTAACTATTAGGACATAGTACCATCTCCTGTTAGCTTATTTGTATGACAGGAGTTGTGTCATCTGTATATTGCATCATACTATATTAAAATCAAGTCTAGATTTGGTAGCCTCGTAGACGATAACCCTTAATGTAGCAAAAGTTACTTCAAGCTAAGCCAGATGACTCAACACTTGAATTTGCTTCAAAATTTTAGTTTCCATGTGTTGTTTAAGTTTGTTTCTAAATTGCATTTTGTGCCTATTCCAGCTTAGCTTGATTGAGCTTAGGTTTATGTAAGCTCAGCTTGGGATTACTCTTAAGCCTGGTATTGCAAATCATCAAAATCCATTCGAAACTAAATCAAGCCTTGAACTAAAACAAGCTTGAGCTTCTTGTGATTCTGACCAGGAAACATTAAGCTATTCTTCCTTGCAAGGTTTGCCTTACCAAGAGGTATACCGATATATATCGGTCCGCATGATCGATACGCGGACCGCCCATTGGCGGTCGATTTACCGTCGATCGACAGAGAAATCGACCGTCGGTGGTCGGTTGAGGGAGAAAAAGGGAAGAAAAAGAAGAAGAGGAGAAGAAGAAAGAAGAAGAAGAGGAGAATAAGACAGAAGAAGAAGAAGAGGAGGAGAAGAAAGAAGAAGAGGATACATACCTCCTTTCCCCACATCGTCTTCGCCCGTGCATCGTCGCCGTCCACGCGCTGTCCTTGCTTGCCGGCAATTCTTCTCCCGTACGAGGAGACGGAACGTCTCCCCATGCGAGGAGAAAGATCGAGGCGACGTCACTAGTTTTTTTTCTTTTTTTAATATATTATATTTAATATTATATATAATATTATATTATATAATATCATATTCTAAAATATTATAATATATTTTAATGTACCGAGCGGTATGTACTGTGCATACCGCCTGGTACCATATATATCTGATACCAAGATAATCTCGATGCGATGGTACGGACGGTATGTCAAACCTTGCTTCCTTGTACCAGTCTTTAGGATCATCTCTTTTTCTTTTACCCTCTTTGGAATCAGATCTGATTTCTTTTTCTTTTGCTATTTGTGTGCTTAGTGGTCCTTTTGTTATTTCCAACCTTAGGCTTATGCTTTCCATTTCAAGTCTGTATCTGAAGCAAAATGAACTTATGAAATTTTTTAAGTTGTTTGTTTGATAACCATGCAACAAAACATAAATATTACATGGATTTAATTCTGTTCATTGGAATTTAATTTTGTAGCTTTGCCATTTTTGTGAGAATCAAAACATTCTATATAGATTGACAACATGATTTGTACAATCTCTTTTTAATGCATTATATACCATGTTGAAGGTGTTCTATTACACCCTTGGCATAATTGGTACCACCCAGGAAGTACCAAAACTTCTAGTTTTCTTAGTTTTGCCATTTTGTGGGAATCAATACGTTCTATATAGATTGACAACATGATTTGTACAATCTCTTTTAATGGATTATACACCATGTTGAGGGTGTTCTATTACACCCTTGTCATAATTGGTACCAACCGAAGAAGTGCCAAAACATGCGTTATCGCACATCTCACAAAGTGGCATTTCTTGGTTGGTGCATAGCATGTCCGCCATGCCGAACCATATTGTCGTCAATAACCGAGTGTAATATTGGTGCATAGCATTTCTGTCTTTTGGCTGAGTTGTGCCATTCAAGGTGTACAAGACATTAAAAATATTGGTAAAGTTCAAATAATTAGTCATAAACACAAGAGTTAACCGTACTACGAATGGCGAAAGGGAGAACCTACTCCTTGCATATTTACTTTTTTTTTTATATGTTACTGTAAATATTAAATTGACTTTGTCATTTCTTAAATTTATGCTTCAGCTAAATTAATATGTGTTTATTATTTTCTTTGAAGTCATAAATAACTTTGGGTTTTACTTTAGATTTTTCTCTGCTAAATTATTTTCTTTCTGAATTTTGAGTACTTGATAGCCCTATATACAGGTGCAAACATGCTCTACATGTAATGTCAATTTGTTAAGTGTTCGGGGCTATAGTATGTGATGACTCTCCACATCATAGAGTTAAAATGAGGCTTTGCAGATTGCCACCAAATTACTCTTAATGTCACTATCTCTTTTGTTCAAAATCATTTTTATATTTGCAGTCTTATGCCCTTGATGGGTATTGTTCTTGCCACCTTCTCATTCAATTCTGTTTTGTTGTACTTCAAATTTCAGATCGTTTCTTCAAGAGCATCTTTTATTAATTGCATCTGTTATTAGGTCTGCATATTAGTCACGATCTTTTTCTTACTCTTTCTTATGAAATCATTCTCTCCTTTTGTTCTCGATTCTAGATTAAACATAAAGACTAGTTAGATACTATTTTAGGTTATAATTCGGACTCGACATCAAGAATGAAAGTGGTACATGTCGTCATGTTTAATTTCCATGATGTTATTCTAGGAAAGCTATCATGTTCAATATACTGAAATAGCTCTTGAGTGGCTGCAAATAATAATTTTATCTTGGATGAATCACTAATTGTTTGGGATCAATTTTGTACTTATAAGCATGAAAAATTTGTAAACAAATACATTTGACTTTATACTTGACCTACGGATATATGTGGGTGTTCTTAGTAACAAAACAAGAATTAGCAGATTCTTCAGAATAAATTATGGTAAACACTATTTTGTCATGCTCAATAAACTAAAGAAAAGACTAAAGAGTTAAAGAGCTTTACTTTCAAGAGGTGCCTTATCTACCAAGTCGCTTCATTTAGCATTACCCTCACCATTCAAGTGTGTCACAAGTGTAGTAGTGTTGATAAAAATGTGAATCATATTGTTGTAGATACATTTTGTAAATTTCATAGTTTAAGTTTGTAGGTGAACTCTACTGATGTTGTTACTTCTAAATCTTATACCAGGTTATATACCATTTAATTAAACAGGATAAGAATGAAACTTCCACTTTGATAAGGCTAGAGTTTGGCATCTCATTTGTTGATGCTGCATTAAAGTAATGAACGATAGATCAACAACATTTGATAGGCTACTATTGTCCAAATGTGCGGATGGTGCACACAATTTTCATTAAAGTAATGAACGATAGACCATAACGAGAATTTTACATATTAGACCTTAAATTAAGCTAAATTTGTGTACCATCTTCTGTAACCGCATATGTCATTTTATCCACGGAAAGATAACTACAATTTTCCATGAGTATTTTGTTTTTATTGTTAATGTACTAGAGCTACTTTGGTCATATAATTTATTTTCTGTAATTTTTTATGTTAAACTTTTCGAACCTTTTGGGCTTGCATGAACTTATGCTATGAGTTAAGTAAACCCACTAGTTGACACTTGTCAGTTGATTTTATTGACCTGTTTACTATCTCATGTTGAGCATAGAAACTCCAAAATGCTTATTGCATTTGTGCCAAACATTGACACTTATCAAATTCTATTCATGCTCTCAAATGCACTAAACTATTAGGACATAATACCATTTACTGTTAGTAGTATATTTGTATGATAGGTCAGTTTGTCATTTATATATTGCATCATACCATGATAAAATCAAGTCTGGATTTGGTGGCCTCATAGATGATAACCTTTAGTTTATCAAAAGTTAATTCAAGCTAAGATTAGATGATTCTACACTTGAACTTGCTTCATAATTTTAGTTTCCATGTGTCATTTAAGTTTGTTTCCAAATTGCATTTTGTGCCTCTTCCAGCTTACTTGATTGAGCTGAGGTATTTTGAAGGCTCAGCATAGGATTACGCTTGAGCCTGGTATTACAAATCATCAAAATCCATTCCAAACTAAATCAAGCCATGAACTAAGACATGCTTGAGCTACTTATGACAAGGAAATGCTAACCTATTCTTTCTTGTAATGGTCTTTAGCAAGGATTAATTTACCGGTCCGTATTGGTGTACCAACATATTGTCGGTACCAGTATGGTATCGATACTGGGTAGTACACACAGTGTGTACCGCTCGGTGTATTAAAATATAATATAATATTTTTATAATATAATATTATATACTATAATATTAATATATTAAAAATATTAAAAAAAGGGAAAGGGGTGGCGTCGCCAAGGCGACGTTGCCTCGATCTTTCTCCCCATGCGGGGAGACGTTTCGTCTCCTCGCGTAAGAGAAAAAGCGCCCGCGGGCACGAGCGACGGGCTGGCAGCAACGATGCACGGGCGAGGACGGCGTCGTATTATTTCTTCTCCTCTTTTTTTTTTCTTCTTTTCTTCTTCATTTTCTTACCTTTTTCTTCCTCAGTCAACCACTGACGGTCGATTTCTCCCTCAATTGATCATCGACGATCGAAATCAACCGCCGACGGTCGATTTTTGATGGTACCGCCCGGTAGCGGGTGGTCCGCGTACCGGTATGTACCGCCCGTACCGGGTGGTACAGGTCGAAATTGCAAACCTTGGTCTTTAGGATCATCTCTTTTTCTTTTACCCTCTTTGGAATTAGATCTGATTTTTTTCTTTTACTTTTTTTTGTGTACTTAGAGGGTGCTAATTATTATTACCCTCTTTAGTTGGCCTTCTTAACATTTTGGTTTGTATACTTAAAAAATTTATATTGAAATTACTATAGTTATGAAAGTGAAACATCTAGCTCCGTTTACCCTAAAGTCATCGATTTTACTTATAGAAGCACAAAAACAATAGACAAAAAGTTAATTTTAACTTTTCAGTTGGTGGTAGATGGCGGCTTCGTTAGGGCCACAGGTGACTGTTGTGGATTAGAAGAGTGGTGACAAGAGGATAGGGCCGCTCGACAACTGTGTTGACATCGACTTAGATACAGAATAGATGCTCGACAAATGCATTGGCATCGACAAAAATACAGATGCTGAGCGACCCTTTCGTCATTCTACATTTGCATTGAGGTCGATTCAGATGTAGAGCGTCCTTCACCTCTCGTCGAAGCTCACCTCATCCATAATAATCACCCGTGGCCCCAATGCCATTGCCGTCCTTCACCACCACTGGAATATTGAAAATTATCCTTTTGCCTATAGTTTTATGTAAGATTCGTCATACCGGTCCATATCGGTATACCGAGTTTATCTTGGTATGGTATCCGGTATCGAGTGGTGGATACACTGCATACTGCTCGATATAATATAATATAATATAATATAATATTATAATATAATATGTATGAAAAAATAAAAATAGATGAGGCATCGCCCTGCCTCGTTCACGTGTGAGGAGACGATGCATCTCCTCATCCCCGTGCGGGAAGACGAGGTGGCGCCTCATCCTCGTGCGGGAAGACGAGGTGGTGCCTCGTCCTCGCACGGGAAGAAGAGGCGGGGCCTTGTCCCCCCGTTAGAAGACGAGGCGTCGCCTCGTTGCCTCATCCCTACGTCGGGAGACATTAATTTCAACGGTGTCGCTTGGTAGCAGGTGGTCCGCGTACCGGTATCCTATCAGATCGGTACGTACTGCCCATAATAGATGTTTCACTTTCATAACTATAGGAATTTCAATATAAATTTTTTAAGTCTTGGAATCGAGTTGCTAAGGAGGTTTGACTACAGGGGATAATCTATAATTAGCTCACTTAGTGGTCCTTTTGTTATTTCCAACCTTGGGCTCATGCTTTCCATTTCAAGTCTATATCTGAAGCAAATTGAAAACTTTTTTGAAGTTGTAGTTCTGATCAAGGTTTGACTTACCGGTCCGTATCGATGTACCGAGTTCATCTCGATACCAGTACGATACTGGTACCGGGTGGTACACAAAGTGCATACCGCCCAGTATATTAAAATATAATATAAATATTTTATAATATAATATTAATATATTAAAATATAAAAAAAGAGAAAAAGGGGTGATGTCGCCTCGATTTTTCTCCTTGCGCGGGAGAAAAAGCGCCGACCGTGGTAGCGATGATGGCGAGGACCACGCGCGGGCGAAAATAATTCTAACAGATTAAACATAGACTTGTCAGATACGATTTTTGGTTATAATTCTAGACTCTGACATCGAGAATGAAAATGGTACATTCGTGTTTAATTTCCGTAATGTCATTCTAGGAAAGCTATCATGTTTACTATATGAAATAACTACTAAGTGGCTGAAAATAATAATTTTGTCGTGGAAGAATCACTAATTGTTTGGGATTGATTTTGCACTTTATAAGCATGAAAAAATTTATAAACAGGACATGCGACTTTATAATTGACCCGTGAATATAAGTGGGTATCATGATAGTAACAAAACAAGACTTACCTGAATCTTCAAAATAAATTATGATAAACATTATTGTGTCAAGCTCAATAAACTAAAGAAAAGACTAAAGACTTAGTTGAATCTACAAAATAAATTATGCTAGAGTTTGTCATCTCATTTGTTGATGTTGCATTAAAGTAATAACCAATAGATCGACAACATTTGATAGGCTACTATTGTCAGGTGTGCGGATGGTCCATGCAATTAGGTAAATTGTTCTATGTTTGTTTAATATATAATGTGATGAATTTTACATATTAGACCTTAAATTAATCTAAATTTGTGTACCACAACCGCATATTTAATTAGGTTATATAATTTATTTCTGGATTCATTATGGTAGCCTTTTCAAACCTTTTTGCCTCCCATGAACTTATGCTGAGTTACTACTTGTAAAGCCACTAGTTGATACTTGTCAATTGATTTTATTGACCTGTTTACTATCTCATGTTGAGCATAGAAACTCTCATATGCTTATTGAATGTGTCAAATATCAACGCTAATCAAATTCTTTTCATGTCAAATGCACTAAACTATTTGGACATAATACCAACTCGTTAGTATATTTGTATGACAGACAGTTGTGTCATCGATATATTGTTAGAATCCTTGGATTCTAAGCTTGAGGTGATCTTTATAGGGATCAGCCTCCTTGGAATTCTATAGTTGTTCCTCCCTCCTAGTGTTGCTGCATTATGGCTGAAAATAAATTGATCTATTGATGATGAAAAAAGGGTGGCTACATGAGTTTATATAGCGACTCAAAACCCTAACTCCTAATAGGACTCCGACTCTTGGAAGACTCCTCTCTCTCCAACTCCTAACCCCTAGCCAACTCGTAACCATAATGTCTCCACCTCGTAATTTGCTTCTTATTCGACCCTAGAGAGAGTCCTAGCTAATTGGATCTCTCTTCTCCTAACTTTAGCCTCTCTTAAGAGGAGGGAGGCTAGAACACCCCTCTTCATGAGGACTCTTTCCTTAACCTTAGCCGATCACTTCTTCAATAGGGGTGGTGGCTAGTTTAGAGTTTATTACATGTATGACTCGTTGACCCGTATCCAACTCGACTCATAATAAATTCCAGTTTAGTTGAATCGTAACCCTACTAGGATTTGGACGATTTATTATAATAGGCTCAAATCTCCTTCTAGTCGACCTAATGTCACTCTAGGTTGTACAAATAGGCTCAATCTAAGGACTCAACTCAATCGACCGGACCCGACTCTAGGGTCCTAACGTATATTTCATTATACCATGTTAAAATCAAGTCTAGATTTGATGGCCTCGTAGATGATAACTTTTAGTTTAGCAAAAGTTAATTCAAGCTAATTAGATGATTCAACACTTGAACATGCTTCATTATTTTAGTTTCTATGTGTTGTTTAAGTTTGGGCTAGTCCTGCTTAGCATGATTGAGCTGAGGTTATCTGTAGGCTCAGCTTGGGATTACTCTTGAGCACGGTATTACGAACATCAAAATCCATCCCAAACTAAATCAAGCCTTGAACTAAGACAAGCTTGAGCTTCTTGTGGTTCTGACCAGGAAATGTTTACCTATTCTTCCTTGTAATGGTCTTTAGGATCATCTCTTTTTCTTTTTCCCTCTTTGGAATCAGATCTGATTTCTTTTTCTTTTACTATTTGGGTGCTAGGTGGTCCTTTTGTTATTTCCAACCTTGGTTTCATGCTTTCAATTTTTCACGTCTGTATTAGAAGCAAAATGGACTTATGAAATTTTTTAAGCTGTTTGTAATATGACCATGCAACACAACATAAATATTACATGGATTTAATTCAGTTCATTGGAGTTTTTTTCCTTAGTTTTGCCATTTTTGTTTGAATCAAAACGTTCTATACAGATTGACAACATGATATGTACAATCTCTTTTTAATGAATTATATACCATGTTGAGGATGTTCTATTATACCCTTGGCATAATTGGTACCAACCAATAAGTACCAAAACATTGAGTTATCGTATATCTCACCAAATGGCAATCCTTCGTATTGACTACTAAATTTAGTGTTTCAACTTTCACATTACAAGATGCAAACATAAAATTTTTGTCCAAGTTTGGTATAGTTAAAGCTATGATATTGGCAGCATAGCTTTGTCAATTCTGATGCATGTAAGGTTTAAAGTGCCATGCCAAGTTAACGCAGTCATTTGTAGTCAATTTTGTCGTTTTCTTGTTTTGTGCTTAGCATGTCTTCCATTGCAAAAAATATTGTGGTCAATAACATACCAAATTTTTTGCCTCCTCCGTTACATCCCTTGTCTTCTGTCTTTCGGTTGAGTTGTGCCATACAAGGCATATAGTACATTAAAAAATATTGGTAAAAGCACAAATAATTAATTACACAAACAAGAATTTACTATGTATTATCGTAATCGATAAACGGAGAATAGTGTACTCCCATGCATATTTACTTTTATTTTATTTTTTAATATACAGTTTAAATTGGCTATTTCGTTCCTTAAATTTATGCGTTGGTGTAAACAATATACGATTGCAGATGTATATATTAGTTTCTTTGAAGTCATAAATAACTTTAGGTTTTACTTTTGATTTTTCTCTACCAAATTATACAAGTACAGACATGTTGGACATGTTAATGTCAACTTTTTAAGTGTTCCTGGGATAGGAAAGCCGACAACAGAGGATGCTGGGGAAGATGAAGCTACAAGCAGTTATAGTATTTGATTACTCTCTACATCATAGAGTTAAATCTGAGACTTGACAGATTGCCATCAAATTAATCTTCATGTCCCTATCTCTTTTGTTCAAAATCATTTTTGTTTATTTTGTCTTAAACCCTTGACGGGTATTCATGGTACTCTATTAGTTTTATCTATTATTGCCACCTTCTCATTCAGTTCTGTTTTGTTGTTCTTCAAACATCATATTGTTTCTTCTAGAGCACCTATTAATTGCATCATTATTAAGTGCATATTTCTCACGATCTTTTTCTTACTCTTTCTTAAGAAATTATTTGCTCTTTCCATTCTCGATTCTAGATTAAACATAAAGACTAGTCGATACTATTTTAGATTATAATTCGAATCGACATCAAGAATTAAAATGCTACACTCATGTTTAATTTCCTTAATGTCATTCTTGGAAAGCTATCATGTTCAATATATGAAATAGCTCTTGAGTGGCTGAAAATAATAATTTTATCTTGGAAGAATCACTAATTATTTTGGATTGATTTTGCACTTTATAAGCATGAAAAATTATATAAACAGGACATGTGAGTTTATACTTGACCTGTGGATATAGGTGGGTATTAATGATCAAGGTTTGACTTAGGTCCATCTTGGTGTACCGACATATTGTTGGTATTGATGCGGTACAATAATTACCTGAATCAACAATATAAATTATGGTAATTGTTATTGTTTCAAGCTCAATATACTAAAGAATAGACTGAAGAGTTAAAGAGTTTTACGTACAAAGAGGTGCCTAATCAACCAAGTCGCTCCATTTAGCATTACCCTCAACCATCTTGATTCAAGTGTGCCACTATTGTAATAGTGTTGCTAAAAATGTGAATCATATTGTTGTGGATACTTTTCTAAATTTCATAGTTTTAGTCTGTAGTTGAACTCTCGATGTTGTTACTTATAAATCTTTTACCGATTATGCCTTATGGACCACTTTGATAAGGCTAGAGTTTGGCATCTCATTTGTTGATCTGCATGAAAGTAATGACCAATAAACCAACAACATTTGATAGGCTACTATTGTCGTGTGCAGATGGTCCATGCAATTATGTAAATTGTTGTATGCTTGTTTAAAATATAATGAGAATTTTACATATTAGACCTTAAATTAATCTAAATTTGTGTACCATCTTTTGAAACCTCATATTTCATTTTATCCAAGGAAAGATAACTGAATTTTCCATGAGCATTTTATTTTTATTGTTAACCTGCTAGAATTAATTAGGTTATGTGAGATATTTCTGGGTTTTATTATGGTAACCTTTTCGAACCTTTTGGCCTCCGATGAACCTATGCTGATTTAATACTTGTAAAGCCACTAGTTTATACTTGTTGGTTGATTTCATTGAACTGTTTACTATCTCATGTTGAGCATAGAAACTCCCAAAAGCTTATTGTATTTGTGTCAAACATCGACGCTTATCAAATTCTTTTCATGCAGTCAAATGCACTAAACTATTAGGTCACAATACCATCTCCTATTAGCATATTTGTATGAAGACAGTTGTGTCATCTGTATTGCATCATGCCATGTTAAAATATTTTCTAGATTTAGTGGCCTCGTAGATGATAACCTTTAGTTTGGGAAAAGTTAATTCAATTAGATGATTCAACACTTGAACTTTCTTGATAATTTTAGTTTCCATGTGTTGTTTAAGTTTGTTTCTAAATTGCATTTGATCCTGTTCCAGCTTAAGCCTGATTGAGCTGAGGTTTTCTGTAGGCTCAGCTTGGGATTACTCTTGAGCCTCGTATTATAGAACATCAAAATGCATTCCAAACTACATCAAGCCTTGAACTAAAACAAGCTTGAGCTTCTTGTGGTTCTGACCTGGAAACAAGAAGCTATTCTTCCTTGTACTGGTGTTTCGGATCATCTCATTTTATTTTGCCTTCTTTGGAATCATTTCTAATTTCTTTTCTTTTACTATTTGTGTGCTAAGTGGTCCTTTTGTTATTGCCAATCATGGGCTCATGCTTTCCATTTCAAGTCTGTATCTGAAGCAAAATTGACTTATGAAAATTTTTTAACTTGTTTGTTTGATGGCCATGCAACATAACATAAATATTACATGGTTATGTCCCTATGCCTTATAGAAGATGACACCTAGATCTCAGCCTTGTGTTTTCATCTGATACTCTCTTGAACATAATGTCTTCCGATGCTATGACCCTCATACTAATAAAATCTTTATTTCATATCTTGTTACTTGTTTGGAGCCTACCTTCCCTTTTCACAACCCTGAGTCTCCTACCATGTGTCCAACTCCACCAAATTTGCATCATTGGAACACACCTCTGATCCCATCAATCGAGCCTCCAACCGCACCATCTAGTCATTCCCCTTTGAATCTGCACTCTTTTGTTACTCTAGTTCCCCGGCTCCTCACTCCCTCCCCTACTTTTTATTGGAACCCTTGCGGATTCTAAACTTAGGTTGATCTTTATAGGGGATCGACCTATTTAGTACTCTATAGGGATTCCTCCCTCGATTTTTTTGCACTATGGCTAAAATATAATTAATCTATTAATGATAAAAAGAGGAGAGAATACAAGCTATTTATAGTGCTTTTAAACACTAACTCCTAAAAGGACTCCTACCTAAATAAACTCCAACTTCTAATCAACTTCTACTCCAAGTAAACCAAGACTCCTCTTCCCCTCAACTCCTAACCCCTAGCCAACTCCTAACCATGATGTGGTAGGTGGCTACAGGGGTCACTGACTCCTAATTTTATTCTTATTCCACCATAGAGATAGTCCAAGCTAAGTGGAACTGTCCCTCTCTTGCCCAAGTCGACCTCTTTTAAGAGGAGGAGGTGGCTAGGAGACTCCTATCCCATAAGGACTCATCCTTAACCCAAGCCAACCACTTCTTTACTAGGGATGATGGCTAGATTATGGTTTATTACATTCATGACTCAATTAACTCTGACTCGTATCCAACTCCAACTCCTAATAAGACTCCGGTTTAGCAATCCTAACCCTACTAGATTTGGGCTGATTTATTACAAGTGACTCAAATCTTCTCCTAGCTGAACAAATATCAGGTCTAGGTTGGCCACTAAGGCCCAATCTATGGACTCGATTTAACTAGGACCATACTTAGCTAGGGTCATAACAGACCCGCTCTCTTCAAATCAACCTTGTCCTCGAGGCTAAGGCTCAATGATCTTTGGGTCCTGGTCTGCAAGTCTTCTTGAAGCTTCCTCATGGTTTCTATGATAGGCGTACCATGGTTTGACGGTCTAGCATTGTCTTGTATCTCTCCATCAGGGGTAGTAGTATCTGAATGGTGGTACATTATGATCATGCGATCCCATGTGATCATTAGTTGAACTTAAATCTCCTCATTAGTCGGGATATCAGGTGGGTGGATCTGGGCTGAGTCATCCTCTCTAAACTTTCATTTGCAGTGAGATACTTGGAGGATCAATTGTATTTTGATGCATCAACCTGATCTATAAGTCATGGCTCTATTGTAATCTCCAATTTTTCAAGGGCCAAAGTAGTCGGGGGATCACTTCCTTGAGGCTCGAATTTCCTATTGATAGGGCTGGAGATAAAGGAAAACTCTATCTTCAATAGCAAACTTTCTTCTGCTTTCGTATTTGTCGGGGGGGGCTATTTCTTTCTTACATGGGCTACCACTTGATTATTTTTTAATAGTATCCAAGCCCTCTTTTGGAGTAATGATTGCCCTTTGATAAGGTCCTTGATAGTGTGAGCTCATTCTGAGTCTGAGGTGGATAGGAACAATAATTTTATCGAGCCTATTTTCACCTCTCCTTCGTGTGACTTGTATGATTTCCAAATTTTAAATTCAGTAGCAATTAGTACCCCTTTACAGATCAAAAGCATCATGTGAAGTGTAGGGAGAGCCTCGATGCATATTAGGGGTCGACCATCTTGTATGTGGATAACACAAATTATAGCACCTGATGCACCAATCATAAACACTTTGTCAAAGTCGGTAAAGCTAGCACTGGTAGAGAGTAGAGGCTGCAACTTGGCTGGATAACCTCTATTTCAAGCATCTCTCCTTTAGCTTTCTATAGGTGAGGATAATGACATGGCCGAGTGTTTGCTACTATTTTGCCCAGGAGAATCTGAATTCGGTGGTCATGCCGGTGGGTCGAAAGTAGGTTGCACGATTTGACAAAAATATCTGAAAATTTAGCAAGCGATTGGTGAAGGTTTGGGTCTTCGATTTTTGTTGGCTCCTCCATAAAATGATGTTGAAGTTGCATCAAGAAGCTGCTATTCACTTTGTTCAAAATTTCTCCATTTGCTATGTGTAAATCGTCATTACATCGCTCCCGCATTTCCCACATAGGATATCCTATTTCTCATGGCTTAAAAAATTTATATTAAATTTAAAAATATTACAGGGAGCATCACCTAATGTAATCAGCCATTTCATGTCAAGCATGACCTCGTAATCATCAAGAGGAAGGAGGAAAAAAATTAGCAAGTATCTCTTGGTCCTGTTGTAATAATTTTACCAACGGGCATCTTTGGTCATACTTCAAAATTTGGCCGTCAGTGATCTTAACATCAAACCTACTGTAATCCTTGATATGTAGGGCCATCTGAGCAGTAACCTTGTTGTTCATGAAATTATTAGTTCTCTTGGTATAAATGAGGATGGTGATTGGTTATTGCTTAACTAGTCCTACTTCCATCGTTTACGGGTTAGCATAGCTAGCAAGAGCATGCATCGTACAATCAACCGAATACTGTTCTTTATCCATGACCTCTTCCTTATGCTCTTGGACCACCCCTCCATATCTTTAATGGGGTTCAATTAGTAGGAGGTGCCCCTTTTGTAAGGATGATCGTGGCTCCATGGTTCATCATAATGACAACAAAGGTCCTTCGTTGATCTATCGCGTAGTCCTTCTCTGGTCAATTTCTTTGGTAGTGAAAGATGGCTAGGGATAGAGGGTACTAAAGGTTCATATGTTATTGGTCTAGAGGTGGTTTTCATCCTCCGAGCATCTTGGTTGAGTGATAGAATCTCAGGAGGAGCTTTATAGATTTTGATCTCTAAGGGGGATCAACTCTTAGAATGCTATAGGGGTTTCTCCCTCCTAGAACTCAACACAAGGCTGAATAAAAGATTAATCTTACTTGATAAAGGAGAGAGAGTGGCTACATCATTATATAGGATTCTAAACCCTAGCCCATGGGATGCTTGCCTAAGTAAAATTACCCCTTTGCCCTCCTATAACCGACCTAGCTAAGGGAAACCCTAGCCAACCAGCCCAATAAAGAGGGCGATAGCCACTAAGTCCTAAGGCCCCAATCTAAACCCTAGTCATATTTCTTTATAGGATAGAAGTGGCTAGGTGGGATTTTATTACAATCCCACAAGGTTTTTATTGACTACCTATAGGGTGATTAGAACTCAACCGTGCTGAAGTCCTATCAAGCCCATCCTCTTTAAATCAGCCTTGTCCTCAAGGTTAAGAGTCCATAAACTCTGGGAACCACATCTTCACTCCTCGTAAGACTCCCACGTTGTATTTTCGGATGGTAAATTATTTCACTTCATGAGTACTTCAGTTGAAAGGTGTCAACAACGTATCATAATCCTCCGATCAAGTATAGCTTCAAGTTGAGCTTGAATCTCAATCTCTCTATTAGGTCAATTTAGGTTTAGTTGGCCCCAGCCTTTATTTGTTGAGTTAAGGATAAACTAGTCCAATTCTAAGTTATTGATGTTTATACAGGTCAATCACAAAATAGAAATTATGATTAATTTAGCCTTCATATTAATCTATAATCAAATACAAGGTAGTTTTGGAATTAAAGAATCATATTTATCGAATGAGCAATCGAAAGGATTCTGGAGTGGGGTTAGATACTTTTCCTTCAATGATCGTAGCACAAAGTACTTACTGTAACTACTTATTCTTATATTCCATCTTTTGCCGACCTGACTGACCTCTCTCTCTCTACTTAAAGTTCGTTATTGAATTATTCTAGCGCCTTGTATTCAATGTAAAAGTCAATTCTTTTATAGATTTGGAACTTGTCAACTCCCTGAGCGAGCAGAACTGCTTCATATACTGATCTTTAGCGCTCTCTTAAAGTTAGTTTAGAATTCCTACTTTAGAGTTTCATTCGTATTTTTGAGTTTGAAGACCTAAACTCCAGTATAAGATAGGTAAGTAGAAGAAAGAAATGGACAACTAATAATGAAGCTAAAAACTATGAATTGAAGAAGTCACCTATAGTAGAATGGATTTTCATATACAATATTAGCGAGTCTCTTTTTAATGTAGTGGTTTAGTGTATTAGTATTTGCACTTTAGTAGTGTTCGGCAGCTAAGTTTGAACCAACTCACATTCTCCCAATTTCAGCTTTAGTAAGAACACGTGGAAGACGAGATGGATCTTCGTCATCTGGGAGCTTTAATCTGTATGCCACGGCCCCAATACGCTCCAAAATCTGATATGGTCTATAGAATCATGGAGATAGCTTCATCGACGCTCTGGTGTAGATTGACAGCTACTTGTATGGTTGTATGCAAAGGTAGACCCAATCTCCTACCGAAAATTCTCGCTCGCCCCGGTGAGTGTCTACTTGTTGCTTCATATGAGCTTGGATAGCAGTTAGGTCATCTTTTAGCAATTACAGAAGCTTGTCCTTGTTAATTAAGTTTTGATCATCCTGATCCATTATGGCCACACCAATTACATATTTAAGTATTACAAGGGGCGATCAACCATACAATGCCTCATAGGAGGTACATTTAGTTGGTGAATGATAAGTTATGTTGTACCACCATTTGACCTAAGGAAGCCACCTTGTCCACTCTTTAGGTTGGTCACTGGTGAAGCAATGTAAGTAAGTCTTGAGGCATCTGTTCACCACTTTTATTTGGTCATCCGTCTGTGGATGATAGATTGTTCTCATCTTTAATTGGGTGCCTTGTAGTTAGAAGAGCTCGGTCCAAAATTTACTTGTAAATACCCTGTCTTGGTCACTCTCAATTGACTTTGGCATCCCATACAGTTTTATAATATTTTTCACAAAAAGTTGAGCAATACTGACAGCGGTATAAGGATGTCTCACAGTATAGAAATGATTATATTTGGTTAGATGATCTGCTACCATAAAGATCATGCTTTTACCTTAAGATGGTGGAAGCCCTTCGATGAAGTCCATGGAGATGTCAGTCCATGCTGAGTCCAGTATAGGTAGTGATTGTAAGTTTCTTGGACTTGACATTGTTTCACCTTTTTGCTATTGACATACATTACATTTAAATACATAATTATAAATCGATCTTTTCATGCATCTCTAAAAGAAGTTTTGCTTCACCCTCTTATATGTTCTTAGAAATCTACAGTGCCCTGCTGAAGGTGAAGAGTGCAACTCATGCAAAATAATTTTGATGCAAGGGGAAGAAGGAACAATCACAATTAGGTCTTTGTAGCGCAGGTCCTTCGAATCCCAAATGTAGTGGCCCATGGAACCTGGATTCTTCTCTAATTTTTTTATGATGCCTCAGGTTTCTGGGCCGCTCTTCCACTCCTATCTAATGTCTTTGAGGAAGCCGGTGGAGGGAAGGGTGATGGATGAAATTTTGGCTTCTCCTGGTAGCCGAGATAGAGCATCCGCAATAACATTCTCTTTCCCCTTTCGACTAATAATTTCATAATCAAAGCCAAGAAGTTTAGTTACCCATTATTATTGCTCTGGGGAAGATATTTTTTGCTCTAAAAAAATACTTGAGGCTTCGATGGTCGGTCTTAATCTGGAAGTGTTGGCCGATCAAGTAGGGTCTCTACTTCGTGATGGCATGTACGATGGCAAGCATTTCTTTATCATATACGGACATTTTAAGATGGGAGGGAGACAAAGCCTTGCTGGTGTAAGCAAGAGGTCAGCCATCTTACATTCGAATAGCCCCAATTCCAACTCCAGAAGTGTCGGCCTCAATCATGAAGGTGCGACTGAAATCGGACAGTGCTAGGACTGGCATCATCGTCATGGTTGCCTTGAGTCATTCAAAGGCTATGGAAGCTTTTTCCGACCATAAGAAAGAGTCTTTCTCCAGTAGAGATGTGAGTGGAGCACTGATCCTACTATAATCTTTCACGAATTTTCAATAGTAGCCCGTGAGTCTAAGGAAGCCATGCAGTGATTTTATGTTCATAGGTTTCGGTCATCCTTGCATTACTTCGATCTTTGTCAGGTCTATCGCCACTCCATCCTCTAATATAATATACCCTAGATACTCCACTTTATGATATAAAAAGCTACACTTTGATTGTTTGACATAAAGGGTATTCTCCCGAAGGATTGTTAGAACAATTAGCAAGTGCTGAGAATGCATATCAAGTGTAGGGCTATAAATGAGAATATCATCAAAAAATACCAACACAAACTTGTATAGAAACCTCCGGGAAATGTTATTCATCAATCTTTGAAAAGTAGAAGGAGCATTCATAAGTCTGAAGGGCATTACCAAAAACTTGTAGTGGTCGTTATACACGTGAGTACTTGAGTAAGGAGTTCACCTATTTTCTCAAAGACAATGGGATTCTATCCCAGTGGACACCTCATTATACACGTCAGCTCAATGGTGTATCAGAAATGAGGCATCGCATGTTGTTAGACATGGTGCAGTCCTTGATTAGTTTCGCTGACCTACCCATCTCATTCTGGGGTAAGCCCTAGAGACCGCAGCTTACATTCTGAATAGAGTTCCATCAAAGTTGGTAGTGTCTACACCATATGAGATATGGAAAGGAAAGAAGTCTGATCTTAAGATTTTTAAGATTTGTGGCTGTCCTGCCCACATTAGAAGACACAACCCTAATAAGTTGGAATAAAGGACAGAATAGTGCACATTCATTGGATACCCAAAGGAAACTTATGGGTATTATTTCTATCACCCTAAGGACCGAAAGATCTTTATTGCCAAAAGAGTCATGTTCCTTAAGAAGAAACGCATTCTTGGTGGAAATAATGGGAGCAAGATAGAATTGAGCGAGGTTAGAGAACCTAGCTCAAGCATCATTCCAAAGCCCGAGTCTATTCAAGTACCTAACACACAAGTTCTAACTTTATGTAGGTCTAGTAAAGTATCTCACTCTCTTGAAAGATATGTGGGACATATCGGAGATGACTCTCAAGATGTTGATCCTCAAACTTACGAGGAGGCTATTATGAGTATAGACTCTGGGAAGTAGCAAGAAGCTATAAATTCTGAGATGGATTCCATGTACTCTAATAAGGTGTGGAACCTTATGGATGCACTTGAGGGTATTATATCCATCGACTGCAAGTGGATCTTCAAGAAAAAGATTAGAGTGAATGGAAAAATAGAGACCTACAAAGCAAGGCTGGTAGCTAAAGGATATCATCAAAGACAAGGAGTTGGCTATGACGAAACCTTTTCACCTGTAGTCATACTTAAGTCCATTAGAATTATTTTAGCCATTGCAGCACACTATGACTATGAGATCTGGCAGATGGATGTCAAAGTGGCATTCCTTAATGGCAACCTCGAGGAGGAGGTGTATATAATACAACCAGAGGGATTCGTATTCAAAAAGAGTCCAGATAAAGTATGCAGGTTGCTTAGATCAATTTATGGATTGAAGCAAGCTTCCTAAAGTTGGAACATAAGATTTGATGAGGTGATTAGATCTTATGACTTTGTTAAGAACGAAGATGAGCCTTGTATGTACAGTAAGATAAGTGGGAGCACTATCACCTTCTTGGTGCTATATATGGATGACATCCTAATCATTGGGAATGATGTAGGAATGCTCTCCACAGTAAAGGCTTGGCTATCCAGAAAATTCTCCATGAAAGACTCAGGGGAAGCATCCTATATTTTGGGGATTCGAATCTATAGAGATAGATCCAAAAGGATGCTTGGCTTGTCCAATTTAGGTACATAGACTCCATTGCCAAAAAATTTGTCATGGAGAATTCTAAGAAAGGTCTCATACCGATGAGATATGGAATATCACTTTTTAGGAGTATGTCTCCAAAGACTCCTGAAGAAAGGGCAGACATGGATAAGATACATTATTCCTTAGTAATAAGGTCTATCATGTATGCAATACTATGTACCAGGCCTGATATAGCACATGCTCTGAGTGTCACGGGCAGGTATCAGGTAGATCCAGGTTTAAAACGCTGGAAGGCAGTAAAGTGTATCCTTAAGTACTTGAGAAGGACTAAGGATCTTTTACTGGTATATGGAGGAGTAGCCTCCAGTTTAAGGGCTACACGGACTCAAGTTTTCATTCTAACATTGATGATAGCAAGTCAAATTTAGAGTATGTTTTCACCATGAATGGAAGAGTAGTAAGCTAGAAGAGTTCCAAGGAAGATACTACTGTTGACTGGACCACAAAGGCGGAATACATTGCTGCAGCAGAAGCAGCAAAGGAAGGGGTATGGATGAAGAAGTTCAAGGATTTGGGAGTCATACTAAGCAACGTGGAGCTGACTCCCATATATTGTGACAGTGAAAGGGCGATAACTCTAACAAGGGAACCCAGGTCTCAAAATTATTATGAGAAGGTTCCATCTGATTAGAGCGATCATCACCCAAAAATATATAGCAATCGAAAGAGTTTCATCCGAAGATAACATTGCAGATCCACTGATGAAGCCGTTGGCTCAGATTGTTTTGAGCGTCACAGGGATCTGATGGGGATCGGACACATAGGTGATTAGCTTTTGGTCAAGTGGGCAATTCGTTGTTACCGCAAGCCAATCACGTGAGTGATGGCAAGTGTGACACGCTGTGTGATCTTTTTGCTTATGATTAATATTGATATATTCTCATATTATATATTATATATATATTGTGATGTCCTTGGTTATGTGCAATGAGAGTCGGATCGTAATGAGATCACAATAATGAGATCGATTCACTTTTAAACACTGATCCTAAATAATCTGGTCATAGGTTACTCAAGAGGGACATTGAGATAACCGGATAGATCGATGTACTATATACCCATCCATATGATGGAGGCGATTGGTCTCATAGCCACTTATGTGGAGACACTAAGGATATATTACAAGTGCTCATTGTAGAATAAGTACACTAATTGATCCACTTATGGAATGCTATATAGTTAATGATACATAATGTTATACAGTGATTCTATAGTCCTAGTTGTGTATATAGTCTTTAGACTTGAGACACTAAGGATGCCTTGTATAAGTACTCCTTTCTTTGACGCCAGAGTTTTAGGTTTGGAAAGTTCAAGATCTGGTACAATTGGTTATCAGGATTGGTAGCTAACCTTACATAGGCAATTGAGTGTCAATAAAAGATCATCCACTCTCGGTATTATAAGAGGAATAATCATATATGCTTGCTCAGATAAATCCTTAACTAAAGTCATTCGGATTGAGAGAGAAAGAGTTCTCCGGGAGAATCTGATTAGAGTGAGACTATGACAGATTCCGTATATGACTGACAGTACCATGTCCAATATATGGTTTCTAGGATATTAGTTAGATGAGGGATTATAGATACACGGTAACAGTGGATAGACAGGTCCGATGGATCTAATCCTCCCTATACCATCTAAGGACTATGGCGTAGTGGCCTAGTACATCCATAGTCGATGAGTCGAGTGAATTATTATGGGGATAATAATTCTCTATATCAGAAGGAGTTTTGATGGGAGTGACTCACGGCCAACTCGGTATCGAGCCTAGAGGGTCACACATATATGGTAGATGCTTCAGTGAACAAAGGATTGGATGAAGATCCAATTAGCCCCTATTCTCATTAGATGAGACTCTATACTGATGGGCTCCTTGATTAAGGCCCAATTAGAGGCCTAAGGAGATTATTGGATAGAGATCTGATAATGTAAAATTAGTGGGTTATTGGATGGAGATCCAATACTCACTAAGGTAGGAGCCTTAGGGTTTTTGGTGACTCTCTATAAATAGGAGGGGAGACCCATGGTTTATAGGTTGCAGCTTTAGCCACCACCTCCTATTCTTCTCCCTCCCTCTGTGCAAGAGACCATCTAATAACCCACTAAGGTAGGAGCCCTAGAGATTTTGGTGGCTCTCTATAAATAGGAGGGGAGACTCATGGTTGATAGGTTGCAGCTTTAGCCACCACCTCCTATTCTCTTCCCTCCCTCTGTGCAAGAGTTACGAGATCAGATTGGTGGAGTTTCACTATAGAGATTTATCGTGTGGATACCGATAGAGAGGAGGACGCTTAACCTCTTTCATCTTCTCTATCTAGTTTTATTGGTTTTTACATTTTTGTTATGACCCCAATCTTTTATACGATGATTGATCTGCATGGGAAATCAGTTTTTTGTTTTGATTTCCGTTGTGCATGTGATGCTTCCTCTGAGGTTTCCTAATATAATCATTTTTGAGTAATTTATAAGTTTTACTAATCTTTTTATACTCATCAAATAATTCATGAAAAGCATTTAACAACTCTTCAAAAGTAAAGGAGGCTTAGGAAGAGTTACTTACCACATTATGGATGGCCATGAGCACATAGTTTGCCACTTCTTCTTGGTTGTCTTCTTGATCTTTGGAGTGCCTTGGCTTCTGGAGTTCATAGCAAGAAGTTATGTCCTTTTTAAGTTCATTTTTATGTTTTTTATTTTTATTATGAATTTTTTAGGTTCTTTTGTCATAAGTTCAAAGTCGTACTCCTCATCACTCGAGGAGTCATTTGTTGTTCTTAGTTTAATGTCATTCATATTCTTTAGAAGATGTTCTTCTTATGTTCTTAGTATCAAATCCTTCTGTTCTTTGGAAGATTATTCTCATGTTCTTCTTTGCAAGTTATTTCATTTATCTTTTATTACTTTAATTTACTTATGCTTTTGTGTGTAACTTTTAATGTGTTATATATCGAAAGTTGAATCACAAGTAGAAACTCGATTAAATTCATTCTTATCTAAAGCACAAAACAAATCATTCATAGCCTTGGCATTTAAAGAAAATATCTTTCTTTCATGATCATTCCAATCATTTATAGGATTGGATGACTTTTCTAAAATCCATTTTCGATAATATTTCATAATTCAAATCAAGAAAATCTATATTCTAGTTTCTCAATATGTGTATTCTGTCCCATTAAACATATAAGGACATATGATGGAATGACCCTTGTTCATGCTAGGAATAACCATTAAACTTGTTTGAGTGTTAATCCAATTGAGTCAAATGTGACTCTGATACCAACTGTTAGGATCGAGTTGATATTAAGAGGGGATGAATTAGTACAAGTGCTAAAAACTTGATTTGAAAATTATTACTCAAAGTAAAACCAAAATCGTAAGTTCTTTTCTTAGAAGTAGTTGAGAGCGACAAAATTCGATAATAATAATAAAGAGAACCAAAAAAAGATGCTCGTGCTTTTTTAAGAACAATCAAATTCGAATGCAATAGTAAAGAGATGCAAGGGTAGAGATGCTCACATATTTTATAATGATTTGGTCAAAACTTTAACCTACGTCCACTCCTGATCCCTCTTCAATCGAGCCCAACTGGTGTCCACTATTAATCTTCTTTCATAAGTGAAGATCAAATACCCCTTTATACACCTTTCTCTATATCACAGGCTCAAGAGAATAATATTTACACTCTCCTTTTCTTAGGCTCAGCAGATCAACATTTACAACTTGATTTCAGCCCTTCACTTACACAATTCACTCTTAAAAGAAAAAGGAAGCTCTCAACCCAATTCAATAGAATTTTATTAAATTTTTCCTTCAAATTCTTGTTTTTCCATATAGGAATACTTGGGATATTTATTGGCTTTAAAAATTGGAGCCAAAATTTAACACTCTCTACAAAATCCAGTACTGCCCACCGGCATTGGTGGTACTACCGTCGAAAGTGCCTTAGAAAACTAGGCACGATGGTACCACCATCGACTAGTGGTACCACCATAAGTAGCCAGCGGTACCACCGCCAAGAATCCCGAAATAGTACTTTCTATGTATTGTTTCATACCCAATATACCTTCTGTTAACCCCTTTCTAAGTCAATGGAATGAGCTCTATCATGAGCTTAAATCAAGCCTAAATTAGACCTGATTAAACCCTAATTGAGTTAATAAAGATAACTCTAATCATGATACTAACTATGACACTTAAAATAAATAATTACAAACATAATCTTTGTTGTCTGACACATCAATCGATCCTTCGGTGAACTCTTGACATTCTTCCCGTGAACCCTCGACAAGCTCTCGATTGATAGAACCCCAAGGGTAGCAATAATGATGAAAGAAGAAGATAACAATAGTAACATCGGCTGCGGTTCTACAGTGATGCAGCAAGGTCATCGAGGCTATGATTTTTCAGGTGGTTGACATTTGTTGGAAGATGGCAGCTAAGAGATCTGAGTCAAAAGGCAGCAGTGACGATGGAGGAAGAAGAGGACAACAGACGCTCGTGGTTGCGGTGCGACTTCGTGACTGCAGGTGGCGTTGGTTGCAGCAAGGGTGCGACTGCAATAGGAGGAAGATGGGGCAACAGAGTGCACAGCTATTGCAGAGGAGGGCAGTGGTGATATGGAGCGAGAGACAGCTGCTGGTCATGTTCAATTCGTTGTAGACCGTGATCAAGATAGTTGGTAGCAAAAGATTATTGCGGGCTGCAATGTAGATAGATTGTAGCAAAAGATCACTGCTTGTAGGCTTTTGTCATAAAGGATCACTACTGGACATGATCAAGTTGCTGCTGGTTGCAATCAAGGTAGATGGTAGTGATATATTGCTACGGTTGCGACGAAAATAGATGGCAGCAAAAGATTACTACTAGTAGCATTTGTGCTGTAAGGGATAGCTATTGGCTACGAGCAAGGAGGATGGCAGTAAGAGATCACTGCTACTAGCATTGTGCAGTGAGAGATGCATGCTACAGTTGAAGGGATAAGGGAGATTAGGTGGCTCAAAAGTTGGTGGACCGAAGGTGGAAGGATGTAATTTTTGGAGCTTGTTTTATAGTTATTTTAGGTACAGTTTGCGGCTACAATTTTGTAGAGTTTTTGCTACGATTTGGTGTGGTTTTAAGGTTGTGATAGTAGTGGATGAATGTTAGGAAAAGGGATTTTAGATCTGGGATAGATAGCAGTAAATGTTTAATAGGGATTGATGGGTGTATGCTATGAATATGTGTTAGTTGTAGAAGGCTATAGTTTTAGGTTGTTTTATGGCTGATTTGGGTATGATTTTGGCTACAATTTGGTAGGGTTTTTAGGCTATAATGGTAGATGGTGAAGGTTAGGGAAAGATAGTTTCAGATCTAGAAGAGATGGCAGTGAAGGGTTGATAGAATTCGATGAAGTTTGCTGCAGTGTATGCTACCTTACAGAAGCAGAATTGTTGTCGAAGAAACAACAATTTCTCAATGAAAATTCCAGTGAAAAATTATGAAATTTGGGGCTATAGTGGTAGAGGATGAAGATAAGGAAAAGAGAGTTTCAAATCTGGAAAAAAAATAGTGAAAATCTGATAGGATTTTACAAAAGATCGATGTGTATGTTATAGCAATTATGGAGGGGGCAGTAGTAGATTGATTTGATATGCAACTTAGGATGGAAGATGGAGGTGGCAATTATGGGAATTGCTTGGAAGGGTGGAGGCATACCAGATGATAGAACTCCAGAAGGAGCTCTATAAAATTTGATCTTTTAAGGGGATCAACCCCTAGAACACTATAGGGGTTCCTCCCTCCTAGGGTCAGCCAACAAGGCTAAAATAGAACTGATCTTACTTAATAAAAAGAGATGGAGACTATAAGCTTATATAGGGCTCAAAACCCTAGCCCTAGGAGGGTGCTTCCTAAGTGAATCTCCGTTTTGCCCCTCCTATAGCTGTTATGCCTAAATAAAGAGGGCGACGGCATAAGTGGTGCATGCCCCTCTATTAGAAATTATAAACGACCAGCCCGGTAAGGGGCGTGATGGTTAGGAAGCCCTAAGGCCCCAAAATAAACTCTAGCCACACTTTTTTATAGTATAGAAGTGACTAGGTGGGGTTTTATTACAATCTCATAGGGTTCTTATTAATTACTTCTAGAGTGATTAGGACTCAACTATACTGGAGTCCTATCATCGATCTCCTTCCGACAAACTATCAGCATCCTTCCTGCAAGCTCCCGACAACCTGTCGACAAACTCTTGGCAATCTCCAACAAACCCCCGGTGAGCTCTCGCCGCATTATCCGACCTCAGCCCAATGTCTGTACTTGACTATGACTCAACAATATATTCTTCCTTAATTGCTTTACCTTTTCCCATTCGTAGTTAATCCTGCATCACTTCTCTAACACATGGGTTAGATCACAAACACATCAATTGGTTTTCTCATCAAAATTTGAGATTCAATAATGTGATTAGAGGCGCTAGAGTCCATAATCGAATTATGTTGACTACTACTCGGATAGTTGTGAGATATACTTAAGGCTAATTTAATGGAGCAACAAGTTTGGGTTGAGATCGATAGACTTTTGTGAAGTAACCGACTTTATCGCACAATTGACAATTGACTCTTTGTTGAGTTATGTGGTCAGAACGCTAAGGCTTATGGTAATTAAAGTAGCCACCTTGATAGTTATGATTGAAATGTTGATGATGTGGATGAGGGGAGAGTTGTGTGGTACCCATAGGTTCAGGGGGTATCTTGGCTAAACCTTTGTTGATAGTCTTATTATATTGGTTGTTTTTCCTCTTAGATTTTTGACTGACTTGGGCTATGATGGTTGGTCCTGGCAACTTATCATTGTACTTCAAATATGTCTTATAGTCAATCAACTTATCATAGAGTTCTTCGAATGAGACCAGTGAGTCATGTGCCCGTATTGCTATTGTCAATTCCTTGTACTCGCCCCTAGGCCATTAAGGTTATGCACAATGACTTCTTCATCATCGAGGGAATGATCTATCATAGTCAAGTCATCGATGATAACTTTTATATTTTATAGATAATCGGCAATAATACTTCCTCTTGTTTTGTTTTCATAAGACTAGATAGGAGATTGAGTATGCGTGTAGGTGAACGACTTGCCAAGGTGGTTTGCAACTTGCACCATACTTTGGCGATTGTCACACAAAGATATGAGTGGGGCGAGGGATCCAACGGCTGATGCTTGTATTGCATGGAGGATGAGACGATCTTAGTGTAACCATAGTTTGTGATTCTGATTGGTACTAGACTAGGTGCCCTTAAGATGTTGATTATCGCTAGTGGACAACGAAGAGAGCCATCGACGTAGCCTAGTAGATCATATCCAAAAAGGAGATTAGAAAATTGGGCAGGCCAATATTCATAGTTGCCACCTTTGGATAATCTAAAAGGGATAAGAGATGCAACATTGATGGAGGTAAGGCATGTATTTTGAGGTGTTATATTTCCTTGCAGGGACAGTAATGAGAATTTCAAAGGTAGAGAATAAAGATATTTTGAGGATATGTATTGACTGAGGGATCAAGAGGGGAGTCGTCAACTTTAGGAGGGCGAGAGAGTGAGTGCAACTAGGTGTAGTGAGTTGTGCTTCTTCCTAGGGTGCTGTCAGCTAGATTCAGAGACAATAGTGAACAGAGAGAAGGTGTCGACGCATCAACATCACCAAGGCTGAGGAAGAGGAGGAAACCCAGGCCAATGCAAATAGATCGACCAAAGCAGGTCTCCCCAAACTCAGTTGTTGAATCTGGGTGCTGTACAAGGAGCGAAAGACTGCAAGCAGGAGCGTCAATTACTAGAGTGGCGTCACCTTGATGATTCACCTTGATATGCTTTGATATGGGATGTAGCGTGTCACGGGAGGTAGCTATAGCAGGTGTCGTTGTCGAACGAAGGGTGGTCACTATGTGTGATGAGGATATTAACAATTGCTGCAATGTACTAAGGTATTCTTCTTCGCCCCTCTAGGCCTCATATTTGCATAATTGAGACCATTGTTGAAGGAGGTGTTGGGCAAGCAGATCTTAGTGGGATGACAATGCATCCTGGTAGCAGTTTGGTGCGACAGAGGAGGTTGGCTAGGAGCCTTCGGAGATCCAACCAGAGTGTGGATGTTGTTGCTCACTGGAGCTAGTGCGGTAGTGGTGGAGCTCATGTGCAGCCATTTTCCTCTAGGATGTTGTCTGATGGCTTCGTCGTTAGTGACAAAGCTACTGCTTGAGAGATTGGAGATCGAGGATAGCAAAGAGGAAGCTGCAATCGTCGCTAAGTGATTGTTGTCATTGGACAACGAAAAGAGGACTTGCTCTAGTAAGGAGCTATGATATTATGATTGAATGAGATATGAATACAAAGTTGATTGATTTATTAACACAATATTCCCTGTTTATACAGGGAGGAAGGATTTTTCTCAATAGAGCTGAGAGAGATTTTCACATGTAGTTAGGAAAATCGTAGCTGCTATCAGTTTCAAGGCTCTTGAATATTTTTTTATTATGTGCATTTCCCCTTGCTTCTAAATCCACAGATCCAATCACATTTGGGACCAGGACCTGCTGCGGGAGAAAAAGCCAATAAAGATTGGTGATACCATGCAAGTACCACATGGTAGGATATGTAGGTGTAACAAGAGAAAGTCTGCTCGTGGATTCTATAGCTTGCAAAGATAGAGTGAGCAAAGCTTCCTCTTCTACTCCGAATTGCAGAGTGCATACTTGGTTTGAAACCTGCCTAACACCAGCCAAGTAGTGGCTCTTTTAAACTGGAGAACACAAGAAGAAGCACAGCATGCATGTGTAAAGGCCTTTCTGATTCTCTTTGAAGTTGTTCCTCAACAGATGCTACTATAGAAAGTAATAGTAGAATGCATTACAAATATGTTCAGGGTTATCGGATACTTGTTGAGACATGTACACTGGAGCGAGAGAAAACAATGTTAGGAATCTTAAATTAAGCATGTGAATTGCTGCTAAAGTAAGGGAAATATACTTAGAGATATGAATAATTTCACTTTCGATATATTAGACAAGCATCTATAACTCGTAGTGAGGACTCTTTATGTGATTAGTGATTAGTAATAGCTGAAACTTTCAACTTTCTGCGTGCATCAAAACGTATTATTGGACTTCACGAACCGGCCGGTACTTTTAGTAAGAGTATCCAGATGAAATCTTTACATAAGAAATACGTTAGAGAAAAACATGCGAGAAGGCGAATTCAACTCAATCATGATGCAGCAAAAAAATATGAAGAAGATCCAAAGCAGTATGGTTGTGCTTGGTCCACTCTATAGAGCAAACACGCGCGTGCAAGGCATCAACTAGGCAGGAATCGAAGGCCCACCCTACCCAAGATTTTGATCAAAGAGAACCCATGTCGTAGGGACTACAAGAACAGTAGCAATATCGCCTCACTCGTTGCCTATAAATTCACACCAAACTGAAGAACAAGGAAAGTACCAAGTAGCCGCTTTCTCAAAGCAAGCTTGCAGCTTCCTACGTCCGCAACAATCGGCCACAATGGCTTCCAGGGCTTCCCTTCTTCCAGGGCTCATGATTGTCGCGGTAGTTGCACCCGTGGCGATAGCCCAGCTGGGGAACATCTGTTGGAATTAAACTTGTTCAAGTATCATAAAGAGGTTCATTTCATCAAAAGAGGTTCATTGCATCAAGAGAGAGATTTATTACATCAAGAAGAAAAAATGGATTAAAAAACTATAGAAGGATAAGTCAAATTGGTTATTGGTTCTTGAAAGGATTTCTTGAAAGAGAATGATTCATCTTGAATACAATTAATATAATGTATCTTTGGGGACTATATAAACCCCATATGTTGGGTCATGAGAGTAAGTGAGAGTTTCTGAAATTTGTAAAGAGTTTTTTCTTGAGAGAAATATAGAAGATTGAACCTTGTCCTACTCTTCCTCTGTTTCATATCTCTATTCCCTCTTCCTATCAACATCAACATCTGGTATCAGAGCATAGGTTAAGCTATGACCTCTTCCTCACGTGCCATCCAACTTCAGATCCCCAGATTAATAAAAGAAAATTATGACATATGGTGCATCCAATTGAAGGTTCTTCTAGGCTCCCAAGATGTATGGGAGTTTGTAGAAGATGGATTCGCTGAACCAACTCCAGCAGAAGAAGGAGCAATGAATGCAGAAGGAAGAAAGCAACTCAAAGAAAGAAGGAAGAAGGAGAAAAAGACTTTGTTCACAATCTACCAAGGGCTTGATGATACAATGTTCGAGATCATCGCTCCAGCAAATACTTCAAAGGAGGCTTGGGAAATACTTCAAAAAGCATTCGGTGGTGTTGATAAGCTAAAGAAACTTCGTCTACAAGTTTTACGAGTCGAGTTTGAAAAACTACAACAAGGTACTTCTGAAACTATTTCTGATTACTTCTCAAAAATCATTTCTATTGTTCATCAAATGAGACGAAACGGTGAACAAGTAAATGATCAGAGAGTAATAGAAAGAATATTGAGATCTCTAGACCCGAAATTTGATTTTATTGCTGTTGCAATTGAAGAATCTAAAGATTTGGAAAAAATGTCTTTAGAAGAACTTATGGGTTCCCTTCAAGTTCATGAACAAAGAATTACAAAAAGAGGAGAAGACAAAACTATGGAGCAAGCACTACAAGCTAAGTTTGCTCTTGAAAATAAAGGAGAATCAAATTCTCAAAGAGGAAGAGGACGAGGACAAAGAGGAAGAGGAGGCAGAAATCAGACCAATCAAGAATCTCCATATAATGAAGAGGCTAGAGAAAATTCTAGCTAAAGAGGCCGAGGTTATGGTCGAGGATGTGGCCGAGGCCGTGGACGTGGCAGAAACTCTAAAAGGTCTGAAATACATTGTTATGTTTGCAAAAGGTATGGACATTACTCTTATGAATGTTATTATAATCCTAACAATCAAAGTGATGAGACAAATTTTGTTGAGAAAAAAAAGAAGGAAAATCAAGTTTTGCTAATGAGTTATGAAAATTTGAAAAATGATCAATCTATGACATGGTATCTAGATACAGGAGCCTCAAATCACATGTGTGGCATCAAAGAGCTATTTTCAGAAATGGATACAAGTTATTCCGGGAACATTACATTTGGTGATTTGTCTCAAAGACCAGTAAGAGGCAAAGGTAAAATTCTCCTTGAACTTAATAATGGCAAGGAATTATGCATTTCAGATATTTATTATGTTCCTGATATAAAAAATAATATTTTAAGCATGGAACAATTACTTGAAAAAGGTTATGAAGTTGAGATGAAAGATATGGCTCTCTCAATTCGTGATAAGAATAAAACATTGATATCACATGTGAAAATGACAAGGAATAGAATGTTTCCTCTACATTTGAGTATTTTTGATCAATCAAATTGTTTTAAAGCTGATATTGAGGATATTTCTACACTTTGGCATCTTAGATATGCTCACTTAAATTTTGAGGCTTTGAAACTTCTAGAGAAGTATAATATGGTGATAGGAATGCCAAAAATTGATCACCCAGTAAAATTATGTGAAGTATGTGTCATGGGTAAACAAGAAAGAAAACCTTTCAAAGTGAGAAGAACAAAAAGAGCATGGCATCGACTCGATCTGGTGCACTCGGATGTTTGTGGCCCTATCACCAAAGATCACTTGGAGGAAGCAGGTATTTTCTTACATTTACTAATGATCATAGTGGCAAAACTTGGGTTTACATGTTAAAAGAAAAGAAAGAAGTTTTAAGCAAATTCAAAGAATTTAAGGATTTGGTTGAAAGACAAAGTTGTTGTAAGATTAAATGTTTAAGAACAGATAGAGGTGGTGAATATATATCAAATGAATTTGAAAGTTTTGTAGAAATAATGGAATTCTACATCAATTCACCATGCCATACACACCTCAACAAAATGGTGTCTCGAAAAGAAAAACAGGACTATCCTTAATATGGTCCGATGCATGTTAAAGGAAAGAAAAATTCAAAGAATTTTGGGGTGATCTTGTTGCGCTTTATTTGCTTAAGTTTCAAAAACGAATTGGTAATATTACACCAGAAGAAGCATGGAGCTTACAAAAACCAAGAGTTGATCATTTGAGGATTTTTGGAAGTGTTGCATTTGCCAAGATACCAGAAGAAAAGAGAATGAAATTGGAGGATAAAAGCCAAAAATGCATTTTGCTAGGTTATCCAGAGAATTCCAGTGGTTACAAACTCTACAATCCTATCACAAATAAAGTTGTGATGTCAAGAGATGTTGAGTTTGATGAACAACAAATTTGGAACTGGAAAAGTGATGAGCAGCATAAGAAAGCTGTAGCTTCAGAAGAAGATGATATAATACAAGCAAACACTGAAGTGACTTTGCCAGAATCATCACTTAGATCAGCTAGGTCACATGATTCAAGAAATCTAATTATAAGAAGGACAAGACCGATTCAGGACCTATATGATGTGACTCGAAGGATTGATACTAACAATGATGAACTTTTTTTATTTTATCTTTTTGCAGGATATGATCCATTAATCTTCGAAGAAGCTTATAGAGATGAAAAATGGCGACAAGCTATGAATGAAGAGATTCATGCCATTAACAAAAATAATACATGGGAGCTTACTACACTTCCAGAAGACCACCAAGCTATCGATGTTAAGTGGATCTTCAAAACAAAAAGAAATGTAAAAGGAGAGGTGGAGAAATACAAGGCTAGATTAGTTGCAAAGGGATATAAACAACAATATGGAATTGACTATGAAGAAGTATTTGCGCCAGTTGCTCGATTGGAGACAGTAAGATTACTTATCTCTCTAGCAGCTCAAATGAAATGGAAGATTTTACAAATGGATGTGAAATCAGCATTTCTTAATAGAGTTCTTGAAGAAGAGGTATATATTCAACAACCCCCTGGTTTTATTATTCAAGAACAAGAAGACAAAGTATACAAGTTAAAGAGAGCTCTTTATGGGCTTAAACAAGCCCCACGAGCATGGAATTCTAATATAGATACTTATTTTATTCAAAATAGTTTTTCTAAATGTCCACATGAACATGCTCTCTATACAAAATCTAACTCTAATGGAGATATCTTATTTGTATGCTTGTACATAGATGATTTAATATTTACAAGCAATAGTAGCTCCATGATTAAAGATTTTAAGCACTCTATGAAAAAGGAGTTTGAGATGACCGACTTGGGCTTAATGACTTATTTCCTTAGTATCGAAGTTATACAAGATAATGGAGGAATTTTTATCTCACAAGAAAATTATGCAAAGGAGGTTTTAAAGAAGTTTTCAATGGAAGATTGTCATCCTACAGATACACTTATTGAATATGGCACCAAGTTGACCAAGGAAGGTGAAGGTAAATACATTAATCCAACTTATTATAAAAGTCTAGTTGGATGTTTAAGGTATTTGACATGCACTCGACCGGATATACTATTTGGAGTTGGTTTAATAAGTAGATTTATAGAAGTTCCAAAGACATCTCATTTAAATATCGCTAAAACAATTTTACGATATATTAAAGGAACAATTGAGTATGAAATGTTCTATTCTTCATCTAAAAAGTTGGAGCTCATTGGATATAGTGACAGTGATTGGGCCGAAAGCTACGATGATCGGAAGAGTACAATTGGATTTGTATTTTATTTTGGTGAAGCTACATTCACTTGGTCTTCAAAAAAGCAACGGATCGTTGCTCTATCAAGTTGTGAAGCAGAATATATAGCAGCTTTTTCTAGTGTTTGTCATGCAATCTGGCTAAGAAGATTACTCCAAGAACTTCATATGCCACAGGAGAAGTCAACCAAGATTTATGTTAATAACAAATCAGCTATTGCCTTAGCCAAGAATCCAGTCTATCATGAAAGATCGAAACATATCGATACAAGATTTCATTTCATAAGAGATCATATCAAAAATAAAGAAGTGGAGATACATCATGTCAAGACAAGTGAACAAGTGGCTGATATACTTACAAAACCTCTCAAATTTGAAATATTTCAACAACTTCGAAAGAAACTTGGCATGCTAGATGGAACAAGTTTAAGGGGGGGAAATGTTGGAATTAAACTTGTTCAAGTATCATAAAGAGGTTCATTTCATCAAAAGAGGTTCATTGCATCAAGAGAGAGATTTATTACATCAAGAAGAAAAAATGGATTAAAAAACTATAGAAGGATAAGTCAAATTGGTTATTGGTTCTTGAAAGGGTTTCTTGAAAGAGAATGATTCATCTTGAATACAATTAATATAATGTATCTTTGGGGACTATATAAACCCCATATGTTGGGTCATGAGAGTAAGTGAGAGTTTCTGAAATTTGTAAAGAGTTTTTTCTTGAGAGAAATATAGAAGATTGAACCTTGTCCTACTCTTCCTCTGTTTCATATCTCTATTCCCTCTTCCTATCAACATCAACAACATCGTTGTCAGCGGCACTGTGTCGTGTAGCATAAGCACCACCACTGTTGCAGCAGCAACACCAGTGTTTCCAAGTAAGGCTTTATCAGTGCTATTACGTACTTGAGCCTCAGTGTTTATTCTCCCACATAACACTTCCACCCTAAACTTTGTGCTTAGTCTTCTCTAAGATACCTCATAATCATTCTTCCTCATTCCTTTACCATACCAACACTGTCTACTGCTCCCATATATGCACTCAGAATTTGTCATTTGAGCATATTTCTCTGAGTTAATAAACTAGAAGATGAGCCTCATGGACTATTACTTGCACTATAGCAGTAACAGCTCACTTTAGGCCTTGATAAATGTTAGCTCCTTGAAACCAATAATGATTGGACTAGATTGTCAAAAAGATTCAATCTATGTGTCATGTAATTGAATAACGGATGTTTGTGTCAGAACTCAAAACTATACAAATTCCAAGAGTTTCCTTAGCATCTCCTTGGTGTCGATTGCAGATGCCAGTCGCTGGGAGCAATGTCATATCCAGCAATCACGAACAGAACGGAGTGTTTACTATGGTGAATCCAAAGTGAACTCATTGCCCACATAAATAGCGCAAGTTGGTCGTCCTCACTCCTCTCTCCACCGCAACACGCCGCTCACCTCTACGGGATCCTGCAGCCTCCATGCAACTACTCTCACGTGGACTCCTCGGAGAAATTCTCGGCATCATGAATGTTGTCCCCACTCTTTTCACCTTCGTTGGGAATCTCCGCTAAGAAGATGACCACGGAGCCATACAAGATATATATATATATATATATATATATATATATATATATATATATATATATATATATGTACTATGGAACCCGTCAGATAAATTTATATCATCCTCAAGTTAATGTACTAGAATACCATGTATCTCTATCTTTGTAATGGTGTTGAAACTTTTATCGCCATATATATTTTCTCGATATAAATGAATAAAATAATTATATAGCTTTCAAGTTTATAATTTACTACTCAAGCATTCTGTTCGACATTATCAAAGGTTCACTTTCCTGTAAACTTTGAGAAACCTCGTTAATCTTAGAGTAATAACCGTGGCAAGAATGGAAAACTTTCGAGGTTCCAAAGGGCATTATCCAGAAATAATTTCTATTGCTCTTTTAATTGCTCTTAATACAATTGTTTCGCTTCGACATTTTGGATATACAACAATGACTTGTATATGGTCTTAAAGGACTTCTCTCTCCTTTCTTCGATAGACTATTATTTTGGTGGATTGATCTGAATCCAATCGGAGCCCATTCTCACAACCAATATTAGGTTTTCTATTAATCTGATATAGTAGTAAGCTTTTAGAAACCTGAGTTGGTTGATCGGATCAAATCAAATTTTTGATTTCTGATTTGGATTTGCTCAAATATGAATTCGATCCAAACAATCAACTCAAATAAACTTAAATCTAAATACTATCGAAGAACAATAAAAACTAATTAGTCACATGCTATTTAATGAAAGAACGTCTTGTGTGTTTGCTCTTCTTTTCAGATTTTTGAAAATAACATATTTGTCCCTACGAGCTATAATCTTGCTCGTATCCCTCCAAATATTTAAATCCTCTCTAAACTCCTGTTCGAACATTATTGATCATGATTACTATTAGTTAACTTGAGTTTACCTAAAATTTATTCTAATCGTTAATTTACTTTTATTCTATATTAATATTGACAAATAAATAGACATTGTAAGAACTACAACACTTTGTGGAAGCGTTGGAGATCTAGAGCTGGGGAATTAATTATAATAAAGAAGTGGATTGGAGAATGGAAAGAAAGCACGTATATCATAAAAGAATTGGCCTCCATTATTCCCAATCTGTAAGATTAGCACATAGACATTTGTCTTTATATGAATATTATGTATTTTCACTTTATGGTTGTGCATGTGGTTGTTTGATTTCTTTGGCCTTTTTGTCTTTTGGTCCAAAGTCACTCTCAAATCCTTCATTCTGGTATCTAAAAGAATCGGTAGTGTATTATTATATGTCATCAACCTAAGGAAGTATGAACACCTTTTTTTTTTAAATGACCTAGAGTAAAACTTCAAAATATTTTCTATAACAATTAAAAGATTGAGTTCAATTACTGTAAATATATGTGGGATTCTAGTGTTGCAAGGATGTATGTTGCTAGACTTAAGTTTAAAGCTATAAACAAAAAACAAAAAAAAAAAACCCCATTTAGAGGTATACACCCACATGAGACAATGTTCTTATAGTGGTCTTGATGTTAATTAGAGTGCATGACATAATGTTAACAATTAATTAATTAATATTTTATTATTATAAAAATAGAGAATTCTATTGACAAAGATAACAACACTATTTATATCAGAACTAAGCGAAAGATCTAAATTTTGATGAAATAAATTTCTTTAAAGGGTTGAATATTAATTGGGATTAGGATATATATCTAGAGAGATAACTCTAGAGGGTGGGTATATATATATATATATATATAAGATTAGATGGTCCTTTATAATTGAATAAGGTATATTATGAGATTAATTAGATTCTGATAAGAGATATTAGTTAATATTAAATAATATTTATATTATATTGGGATATTTTAGGGAATATTCTTACCTATAAATAGACAGGACCTTCTCTAAACCTAAGGGTGTGTGAGCTGAAGCGAGCCACAATATGTTGAATAATAGTTCTTGAGATATATTATAGTTATTCTCTCGATCTCCTCAAAATCATCAATAACAATCCTATGTGAAAGGATAGGAAGGGAGGAGAAGGGGTTTAGATCTATTCTAGTTCTATTTGCAGATTGATATCTCAGAAGGCAGTGCTCTTTAAGATCTAAAGGGATCTTATTCTGATGGTATCTAAAAATATGCATCATAAATATATTTAATATTATTTAATTTCAATCCTGGCATAATAGTTTTTCACATAATAGTTTGCATAATTATAGTTTTTATACTTACAATTCGTATCATAGCATAAGTATTTTAGATCAAAAATATTAGATCTATTTTTGTTTACGATATGTCGATCTAAATATCTTATCAATATGTATTCTTATATATTAAGTTCAATCGCTTACTCGAACGATGTTGATGGTTGTTGTGCAGAAAAACGCAACAATCTTGCTGCGTTTTGGCCGATTTACTGTGGCAAGACCGAGTGCACATGCAGTCACAACCATGTTGTTGATGGCCGTGCCGTATCTGGTCGATCACAAGATAGGCGGATCAAGCGGCGCCGCGTGCGTAAAAGGCCGCAAGCGGGCCTCACGCTAGCGCCGTCTCAATGGTCGAGATCGCGATCGCGCCACAGTGTAGCTACATGTCGGATCGCACATGCAAGGACAACATGAGGGATGTAAATTAGGGTTAGGGCTTTTCTTCGATAAAAGGAAATTATAATTTTGCCATTCTATAAAAATCAATGTTTTACCATTCTATTGAAATTACAGTTTTGACTTTAGCAGAAATCATAGTTTTACCATTCTACTGAAATTATAGTTTTGTCTTTAGTCAAAATTATAGTTTTATCCTTCTATGAATAGGATTATTTATGATTTTACCCTTTCTGTGTTTTATTGACCTTATAACATTTCTACCCTTTATAAATTCTATAATTCTTTTTATATCCTTTTAGAATTATAGTTCTGCCATTATAAAATTAAATTTTATTTTGATTAAATTAGAATTAATGGATCTGGATCAATTTTGTTATTTTGATCAATTTATTTTATTAGACTTATGGGCTTCTCCAATTAAATAAAATTAATTAGTTTAATTAAAAATATAAATTATTATTTATTTATAATTTTCTCATATGAATTATTAATTGTATGTGTTAAATCCAATTATTGTTTCTTGGATATTTATTCAGTTATTCATATGCATATGTTGGGAATTATGAAATAATATTTATTTTACACATGAAGGCATAATTTATGTATTATCATGATTATAATTATCATATGAGTATTTTTTCCTATTGATTAAGTATTCAATAATTATTATGGTTGTTATTCTATTGTTGAACTGTTTCAGCATAAATTAGTTCAAATGAACTTGATGAATATTATTTGTAATTCATCTCCTTAAGTTATGCCCTAAGCGCAAAGTAGCATGGGATGGTAGGCTTATAAGATATGAAATACAATTAAAGTTTTATCATTTATAGGATAATTTAATTTATATTTTATATTACTATATTGGTCTTATAGTCACCAAAATGGCTTAGATCAATGATTTATAAAATAACATTAAGGAACAAGTCTTAAATAATATTAAAGAAATAATATTCAAAATTATATGCATAATTATGAGATTTAGATAATCCTAAAGGATAAACTATTTCAAATAATTATGTGATGGGTAGGATGATACTATTTTGGATATCCTTGCTGTTTAGAATTGTATACCCAAGGTAGTAAAACTATTCCATAAGGATAATATCAGTCCTCCATAAATAATCTTGAGTAGCCACTAGATATGTCAACATTTTACCAAATGGTTAAATATTAATGATATCAATAGTTCATCATATTTTGGTAAACTCAAAACATTAATATTATTTTATATTCTACAATGGTATTCTCGTCCATACATTCTCATACTTCTATTGTCCCTATTCTCTCTGGATCAAATTATTCATAATGGTTAGAGCATGTGCAATTTACATTGAGCGTATTAGATCTTGATTTGGCAATGCTTATTGAAAAGCCCGCAGAATTAACTAATGAAAGTACTTAGAAACAAGTCAATAAAATGAAGGCTTAGGAAAGATCTAATAAGCTCAGTTTAATATTCATAAGAATGACAATTACAAATAATATAAAGACTTTATTACTGGTTGTAAAATCTACTGATAAGTCATTGGGTGGCACATTAATGAAAGAACTTACTACAGCTCAGTATAATGTTAGGAATGAAAGTTAAATTCAGGATCACATCCTCAATATGGCTGACAAAGTTACAAAACTTAAGGAGTTGGGAATGAATGTTGATAAATCTTTCATTGTGCAATATATTCTTAATTCTCTTCCTTCTCAATTTGGCCCATTCAAGATTCACTACAATACAAATAAGGATAAGTAGGACTTGAATGAGTTAACTAATATGTGTGTTCAAGAAGAATTAATATTTAAGTAGAAACGTTCATATAATATACTGGCTACTACTTAATGAGTTGGTAAGAAGAAAAGAAAATTGAAGCATTATCCATCAAAGAAATTTAGGTCTAGAAATGTTAGATAGACTATTGAAAAGAATGCTATTACGGTAAAATACTTCTTTTGTGGCAAGAAAGGACATGTAAAGAAGGATTACATTAAACGTAGGACTTGGTTTGAAAATAAAGGTATAAACTCGATCTTTGTATATTTTAAATTAAACATTACAGAACTTCCTTCTAATACATGATGGATTGATATTGGTGCTTCAACTCATGTTACTAATAATATGCAGGGATTCATTTCAATAAGAATATAAAAGATTCATAATTATAGGAAATCGTCTCAAAGTAAAAGTAGTATCAGTAGGGACTTATCGCTTACGCCTAGAGACGGGTCATTTGATGGATCTTGAAGATATATGTTTTGTTATTACAATTTCTAAAAATTTAGTTTCTCTATCTAGAATTGATGAGTTAGGATATTATGTTTCTTTTGGTAATGGTAAACTCAATATATTTTATGATTCAATAAAAGATGGTTGATATGAATGAGGCTTCCTATGTTATTGGCATTGAGATATTCAGTGACAGATCTTAAGGTTTGTTAGGGCTATCTCAGAAAGGTTATATTAATCGTATCTTGGAGAGGTTTAATATGTAGCTTTACAAAGCCAATGATATCTTATTACTAGAGGTGAAAAATTTAGCCCAAACTAGTGCCCCAAAAATGACTTAGAAATGGATCAAATGAAGAATATTCCTTATGGGTATGCAATTAGAAATCTACTATATGCTCAAACCTGTACAAGGCTAGATATCAGTTTTACAGTTGCAATACTAAGTAGATACCAGAGTAACCCAAGAATGAAATATTAGAAATTTACAGAGAAAGTAATGAGATATTTGTAAGGGACAAAAGATTATATACTCACATATAGGAAATCAGACCAGCTTGAAGTAACCGGATGTTTAGATGCTGATTTTGTAAATTACCTCAATAGCAAGAAATCCACTTGAATTGTGTTCATGCTAGTTGGTTTTGAAAAGTGTAAAACAATCAATTATTGCATAATCTATGATGAAAGCTAAATTTGTGACATGCTTTGAGGCCACAAATCAAGCTTTATGGCTACATAATTTTATTTGAGGACTTGGTGTGGTCGACTCAATTGCCAAGCCATTGAAGATATTTTGTGATAACACCATAGCGCTTTTCTTCTCTAAGAATAACAAGTACTATAGTGGTTCCAAGCACATTGAGATAAAGTACTTAGTGGTTAGAGAGAGTCCGAAACAACAAGTGTCAATTGAAAATTTCTACTATAATAATTATTGATCTATTTACTAAAGCATTCAGTGTAAAATATTTAAAAAAATATGTTCTTAGAATGGAGCTTGTGAATAAGTCATAAAGGATATGATGATACATGTTTAAGTGGATGCTATTATTGATTTTTTTGTATAATTAAAGTTATTTATTTCTACTATCCTATTTGTATTTATGTTTATGTATATTATGATTATATGCAAGAAATAGGATTGTCTTGACAAAATAAATTATAAGGGTCATTATAGACTATATAAGGAAAGACTAACATTGTTATAGTACATAGAAGGAAGTGTGGTATTGATGACATAAAACCGCTATGACTCATATTGATTGTTAGACTAAATATAGTATTACTATGCTTATTGGACTTATTGACTTATTTTTAAAATCATGGCCATGTATAAAATGCCTTTTAAAATTTTTAGAATCTAATTATATAAAATTTATTTTCAAATAAATTTTATTTTATTTATCTTGATTTTTGATATCTTTTATATCTTATCAATTAATGGGCCAAGTGGGAGAATGTAAGATTATATAATCCTTTATAATTAAATAAGATATATTATGAGATTAATTGGATTCTGATATGAGATATTAGCCAATATTAAATAAAGTTTATATTTATATTTGGATATTTTAGGGAATGACCTTGATGGAAGGAACTCTCATAATTGCTTACTCTAGACCCTCTACTCTCGCCTATAAATAGATATGACCTTCTTTAAACCTAAGGGTGTATGAGCTTCAGTGAACCGCAACACGCTGTATAATAGTTCTTGAGAGAGATTACGGTTATTCTCTCAATTTTTTTAAAATCATCAATAACAGTGATCCTGTGAAAGGATGGGAAGAAAGAAGAAGGGGTATAGATTTATTCTACTTCTATTGACAACTCAGTAATATTTAAATCTAGAAGACGATGCTCTTAAAGATCTAAAGGATTCTCAGATGATATCCAAAGGTATGTATCATAAATAGATCTAATACTATTTTATTTCAATCCTTACATAATAATTTTCTACCTAATATATATATATATATATATATATATATATATATATATATCATTCACTGCCTTTCCTTGTGCAGCTCACTAGTTTTTCGGTTGAACTGTTTCATTAGAATACCATATACATGAATAATTAGTTTTTATAAGAGAACGAGGAGTTTAGCTTTTTATTGTCATTTTGTGTATTTTTTGGAAAATTAAAACTTCAAAATATGAGATTTGAAACTGGTATTGTCTCTCTCATGCATCGGTAGAACTTGCATGTGGTGTTCTACATGTCAAACTCGACTCTCTCTAGTATTCAACTCTAAACCCATCCACTAGAGCAATGCCCGTGGTTAATCACCGCATCGTAACGCCTCCTCGATGGTGATGGAAGGGCATAGTGTCTGCGGAGACCACTTTGCGTCTTACACACTAGACAACGCCAATGATCAAAGAAAGAACAAAAGGTGGTTTGGTATTGAGCCCGAACATAGACTGAGGACCAAAGGAAATGCATACAGACCATCAGAGCCGGATATGAAAAAAGTAGCGGCTTGGATGGATTGCCTGCAAACCGCGGAAGACTAAAATTGCAGCACTCGGAAGATACTGGACACGGCCAACAGAAAAGAGCTCGTTTTTGGTCAATTATGTAGGAAAAAAAATAAATTAAGTTTCACAGCACGTGAACTGCCTGAATCATTTACGCAAGTATTCTACTCATAAGCATTTGGTTGCTTGTAAACAAATAGATCACTTGCAATATCCACATATCACAAGTCAAAAATAATGTTTATATTTAAGCATTTTGTTGGTTGTAAATAAATCACTTGCAATATCCAGCATATCACAAGTCAAAATATTGTTTAGATTTGTAAGATAAAAATTAAAATAAGTAAATAAGGTTTACAGTTTACGTTTGAACAAAAATATTGTTTTGTACATAAGATCTTTGTGTATAACTAAAACCAAAAAGTTAAGGAGCTTTTCTTTTATATTATTGTAGTTTGGCTTTCTTTCCATTTGGTATGAGTATTGAAAATTATTATGATTATTAAGTATTTCTTATTGTATTCAAACTATTTGGAGAAGATTTAATTAAATTTAAATTTCTCAAAAGATTAGGATTAAGATTTAGATTAGAAATTCAAGTAGAAAGAGTAGTCAATTAGGGTTACTTTTATAAATATATTTTAATCTCAAGATTTGGACGATAAGGAGAGGCATAAAGTAAAATACTATAAGTATTCATGAGGTATTCTCTAATAGATCTAATGTTATGCCCCAAATGAATATATATATATATATATATATATATATATATATATATATATATATATATATATAATCAATATCTAGGTAACGCGAACATCTAATTGTGAACTCTCCTAACAACAAATAAAGAAGTATTACTCCAATAAGATAGATTTATCTCTGGATAATTAATGAAGATAACCCACATAACACTCCTAATAGTAAATGAAATGATATCCCTCATTCAAAGTTGGGATATGTTCCTTTCAATAGCATATGGAGGAACTATGTAGTTGACACGTCAAACAATCCACAATATCCCAGAAGGAAATCACCATCCAATATAGTGGCTATCCTATAATTAATAATTAACAGAGATCATACAAGTCCTTTTATCATATTAGAATCACATGCCATTTCATAACATTTTATCATATCATCTTATGATCATATCATTATATCATCAGCTCAATCAATCAGAGACAATCATAATTCAATAGGTCATACTAGGAAAATGATATAGGAGATTTCAGCCAATGGGTGCTACTTACTATATAATGAGTCCAAAATTTATGTCATATAGGGTGAACCAAGTTGAGATATCATGTCCATACTATCCTAAGTAAATCGTTTTGAATCACATATTTTGATGATGAAATCAATTGATGAATTTATAGACTAATATACTTTTAATAAACGTAACATAAGAAAAACTTTGATCATGGACTCAAACCATCGAAGGGCAAATTGTTGAAGCAAAAAAAATTAAATGTTGGGCCGGAAAGCATCCTGTCAAAGATTAGACATCGGGCCAAGGATTAATCGACATGTCAAGGATGAACTTGGCCATGAGTTCAAGCATCGGACGGAAGGATCAAGTGTTGCGCCAAAAGATTGGATATTGTGGGAAGTCAACATATCAATAAAATGGGTCATACGTTGAAGGAAAGGACAATGCATCGAAGGTTCAGATAAAGTACCAAATGAATAGATGACTTGCTACTGAACAATATGTTGAAGGCTTCATAATTATAATTAGAGTGGTTAAGTCTAGATCATGATCATTTGGAGTCAAATTGAGTAGGTATTGGGTCAAAATCATGCCACTTGATTTGGAGGCTGAACCAAGACCGAATTGGGCATGTTAGAAGACCAATTCGGTGACCTTGAGAGCCTAAGTGGTGCTACCACCAAACCCAAGGGTGGTACCACCAAGAGAGCTGAAAATCACTATTTTATGCTTTTTCAAGACTTTCGGTGATAGTCTGGTCAGGTGATATTGCCCAGGGTGATACGCCTAGGTGGTGGTGGTACTGATCCTAGAATCCTAAGCTCCAAGAGTAGTACTATCAATACCCAAATCTCAAGGATTTGAATTTTTTGCTCTATTTTTTAAGCCTTTGAGAGTCTATAAATACCTTACTCATGCTTGCTTGATGAAGTAAGAATTCTTGAGGTTAAAAGTGTTGTAAACTTACTTTATTTTTTTACTCTATTTTTTAAGCCTTTGAGGGTCTATAAATACCCCTCTTCCTTCGTATTGAGTATAGAATTATTTTAAAGTTATAGGAGGGTTGAGGTTTCTTGCAAAAAGGATGTACAAAGGTTCTCTCCTAAGCCTGTTAAAAAAAAAATGTTGTAACAATGGTAGTTGATCTTCACCCGTTGGAAAGAAGATTGGTAGTGAAAGCTAATGGCCTTAAGAGAAGAGACATCTAGAGTGGACATAGGTCGAGACGACCAAACAACTATAAATTGGTTTGCATCCTTCTCTTACTTTACTTTATTATTGCTTAGTGATTTATTTTAGTCGTTGTCCTTACTTACATTTTTGGTTAAATATCTTTCCGATATAGATTTATCGATCAAACTTTTAAATCAGATCTTTTGTAATAACACTAATTCAATCACCTCTTAGTGTTATTATGATCCTAACAAATCACACATTTATCTATTAAGTATGCACATGTACATACAAAATTCCTTAAAATCAATAATAATGTAGAAATATCGATCATTTACAATGTATATATGTATCAAAAGACTTACATAATTCTTTTAAAATTTTACCTTATATATATATATATAAGTTCGTCATCAAATAAAAGAGTAGTCAAACAAAATATCCTTGGTATCTCAAGTCTAAGGACTAGATACACAGCTGGGACTACGAAATCACTATCTAACTTTAGGTATTCTTAACCATACAATATTTCAAGCGGAACAATCGTGAACTCATTCTCGAATGAGCACCAGATTGTATCCTTAGTGTCTCCACATAAGTAGTTGTGAGACCAACTACCTCCATCACGGACAAGTATATAGCACACTAGTCTATTCATTTATCTCGATGTCTCTCTCGAGTAAACTATGACATGGATTATTTAGGATCTATGTTAAAGGATGAATCGCCTCTATCATAATCTCATTATGATCCGATTCTCATTACAATATATATATATATATATATATATATATATATATATATGAGGATACATCAATAAATAATAATGTAAAAGGACTACGAATGTGTCATCACTCACGTGATTGACTTATAGGGCACTGTAATAAGTACCTAGGAGGTCATAAGATAAACAAATATTAAACATCAAAATAAATAATAAAATTTATTTAAAAATACTTTTATTATAAAATTTTAAAAATTATTTACACACATAAATTTTAAAAATAGTCCAATAAGTCTAATATATAAAATAATGCTACATTAAGTTTGAGTAGCAATGCGAGTCATAGCAATTGTATATTATCAATGCGCTACTTCATTCTATATATCACAACATTATTAGTCTTTCCTAATGCAATTCAAGATAATCTCTATAATTTATCTTGTTAAAATAATTCTACCATCATATTCAACTATAATATGTAGATATATAATTGTGAACTTGATAGCGTAAATAAATAACCTTAAGTACATAAAACAAAATATCAATTATAGTGTCAACTCAAACATGTATCACTATATTTTTATGGGCTTAAAACCCAATCGATCATGTTCTTTCGTAACACTTTAGACTATAAGTCTTAAGTGAATGGATCATCAATCAATATAATAGAACTCAAGTTATTAATTGATATTAAATATTTCGGACTCATTTTCAATAACCATTAAGTACTTTATACTATAATGTATAGAGATATAATAGTACTTGCTATTCTTAGAGAATAAAAATAATACGATGGGTCATAAAATATTTTCAGACTTGGTAATTGAGTTTGACTACACCAAGTCTTGAGATAAAATTTGGTAGCCAAAAGTTTGATTAGTGACCTTAAAGCATATCATAAAATCAACTTCTATTATTAATAATATAATAACAAATTACCCTCTAATATATATATAAATAATAAAGTAAAATGGACTTATTGTTATCGAGGTAATTTAAAAAATCAACAATTGAAAAATATCCTCATTTCAAATTGATATAATTTCATATATATGAGCATATAATTTTTCATCACTTTCAGATATCTTATTATTTTCTTTGCAGGCCTTTATTATTTTCACTTCTAGGTAACTTTAATATCTATATAATATTTTAATTGCAAAACTGATATTTGTTTTGACATAGGCTTGAGCGTAGATTTTTAACTTTATATATATAAAGAATATTTTTTATTTGATTCTTTTCAAGTCATTTTAAAGCATGTATCTTGATTAAAATTTTACTTTTATGATTTGTTGAATAAAGTTGTATATTAAATCTTTTCAAGACTCGGTCAATATATCTTTTCTGAGATAGTCTTAACAATCATTGAGATCTATCCCTGAATATTTCAAAATAAAAAATCTTATTCATATATAAAGAATATTTTTTATTTGATTATTTTCAATTCATTCTAAAGCACCTACCTTAATTATGATTTGTTGAATAAAGTTGTATACTAAATCTTTTCAAAACCGGTCAATATATCTTTTTTGAGATAGTTTTAATAGTCATTTAGATTTATACCTGGATATCTCAATATAAGATATCTTATTCATATCTACTATCTTAAAATTCTTAGTAACAAACTTCTTGGTTTAGTATAATAAATCAAGATCACTATTGGCAAGTAAAATATTATCCATTTATAATACTAATATAATAAACTTACCCCTACTGATCGTCAGATATAAATATTGAACAATAGTATCTTTCTTAAATCTAAAGAAAGTAATAGTATCAAGAAACTTTATATATCATTATCAAAAAATCTGTTTAAGGTAATAAATGGATTTTTGTATACCAAATTTTATATTTCTTTTATTTTATTTGTGAATCGTTTAGAATAATATATATATATATATAAAGCTAGATCCTTAATCAAAAAACTTATTTTCACATCTCTATGATGTAACTCAAACTCATAATAAAAAATGAGTCACCAATATCATGAGAGATTCTTAATGAGTTCATTTAAACTAAATAAAATATCTTATTTGATTGATACATTTCTTCTGAGTAAAACCTTTAATCATAAGTTTGACTATTATATCTTTCGGTATTACCCTTTGAGTTACATTTATGTAACATACTCTTTTACAATTATTGGATAATTCAACGAATACTACACTATTTTAGTCATTGATTTCAACTCTTTTTTTATTATATCATTTTTTTTCAGAATTACTACTTTTCATGACATGTGAAAGCAATGAGGGATTCTTTTTTATTTTTATATTATAATATGATCATTGTAGATATACTACATAATAATTATAAATGACAGGATTCTTTCCCCTTGAGATATTCTCAAAATTCTCAATTGCGGTTGTGGTACAAGACCATTAATAATGATATCAATATTATATGGGAGTTCAGTGATATTATTTTGTTATTCACCTTTATCAAATTATTTAATAATTTGAGTAATCTCTTAAATAATAAAGGAATATCAACCTGTATCTCCTCTATATCAAAATTAAATTTTGAGATTTTCACTCTCATTGATTCGTTATTTTATAAGAATCTTATATTAATATATTTAAATATCCTTATACTATGATTAGGGCAATAAGATATGTACCCCTTTGAACTTTTCTAAATAAATAATAAAATATTTAAAATAATTATTAAATCTAATTTTCTTTTATGTGAATTGAAGATCCTAATCTGTAGGATAATCCTAAGTATGTATAATCTTAAGCTGGATTTCTTGTCAGTCCATAACTCAAAAGAAGTTAATGGAATTAATTTATTAAGAATTCTATTCATGATATACATAATTGTACTTAAAACTTCTCATTACATTGATTTGGATATAAAAGAATAACTCACAATGTTCCTAATCATATATGTAAGTGTATGATTATACCTTTCAAAGAATCCTATTCATTGTGACATATCTAGTAAACTATCTGAACATATATACCCTACTTTTTAGGGATCTAGTAAAAGAATTAGAAAGTTTATGATAGAGACACAATATTCGACAATCCTAGGTAAAAATCTAAATTTTAGAATTATAATAATATAACATGTATCCTCAAGGTCCATCAAACGAATCATCTCTAGGTATAGGCGATAAATACAAACTGCTATCATTTTCGCTTTAAGATGATTTCTTGTAATGATAAGTATTTCATTCTCTTTTAGTGATTCATATTAAAATGAATCCCTATTATTAGTAAATATATGTTGAAGCATCAAAATTAATCCAGCAAGTATTAGAAATATAATTTTTATATTATTTGATTTGAAATATATAAAGGTTAGACTTACACTTTTTTTTTTCAAATCAAATCTTATAATATTTCTTCACAAAACTTTCCTTGCTACAGATATATCACTTTATTGTGAAGATTTTCCTTTAATGAGTTTATATAGTATTTATAAACTCAAGTAATTTATGCCTCAACTTTATTTTATTATTACCCACTCCTTAATGTCACGAATGGTCGTTGCTCAACCACAATACCTTCACTCAACGGACCGTTCGTCGCTTTTGCTTACTTGTGCAGATGTTTGGTAACCTGTTTTACCTTGTTTTAATGTATTTTTGCCTAAAAAATGTAAGGTAAAGCTTTGAATACTACAATCGTTCATTGTAGAACCAAAATAGCCCAAAACGATCGAGTTTTGAGCCATTTTCGCATGTTTTAGTATGCATTTTGAGTGCTGCAAAGTGTTAGCCATCTCAGCCCCTTGGAACCACCCGAGTGGCACGAGGGGGATGGGGCTTTAGAATAGTATCGGGCGTGAGCATTCATCAAAAGTTGAACTCAACTTACATTTGATACCTTGGGAACCGTCGTTTGTGGACTTACGATAGTTCTTACAGCCCTTTAAAGTCCTATTTCGCTCTCTTTCTCTCTTTCTCTGTTGCACTCAAAGTGTTCGACGAATTGCTTGTAAGAGCTGCCCTCTCTGCGAGATGTCGAGACTTGTCAATTGCTCGTATTCAAAACTAATTAACTTTTCTTTTGTAGGTCCTTCAGGACCCGCACGAGGTTGCAAGTGGGCTGATCCTTTGTGGGTCAATAACACTTTGGCATTTCATAACTTAGGCAATCCCAGCTAAGTCTGGAACATTGGGTAAGGTTGCTCCATGACTTAGGTAATTCCAACTAAGTCTTCAAGTTTGCCATTTGGGTGCCGCACAACTTAAGCAAATTCAGCTAAGCCCGTGACATTGTGCTATCAGAGCGCATAAGCACAATTAACTAACGAAAAGATTCACAATTTTGCCATGGCAAAGCAGGTGAATTGAGCAAGTGGTGCAAACTCACTTGCAAGTAGTAAGTCAAGTGCAAACTCACTCATAAGTTGTTGAAGCCACTCATGAGGAGTGCGATAGCGAACAAGACAAGCATGAAGTTGGGTACTCTCCGTGAGTGGAGAGACATAATCTGGTGTGCCAACTAGGAAAAGGAGCCACATAGATAGACTTATAATGGTAGAAACCCACCTCAATGTTCTTGAAGTGAGCTTGGAGAAACTCTACCAAGGGCAACGAAGACTCCTTAGGGTAGAGAGCTTGCAAGAAGAAGCTGAATCTCAGATAGACAAGGTTGAGTCCCTGGTCAACCGACTGACGAAGGATACCAAAGACTCGGTATGACATCTACTCGAAGTTATGGCGGAACTCACGACAAAGGTGATGTTACTTACAAGAACTCTTAATGCGGAGGGAACAATACCTATGTTACAAAGCTTCAGGGCACCTGAGCCGCATTGCTATGGGGGTGCCAGAGATGCCAAGGAGCTCAAAATTTTTTTGTTCGATATAGAATAGTATTTTCGTGCTATAAGACCTGATTCAGAGGAAACTAAAGTTTCTATAAAAATAATGTATTTAAACGGAGATGCAAAACCTTAGTGGCGAACTCATTGAGAAGAGATCCAGCAAGGTCGATGTCATGTGGATATATGAGAAGACTTAAAGCGAGAGTTGATAATTCAGTTCTTGCTTGAGAACACAGAGTTTATCGCAAGAAGGAAATTAAGACATCTCCGCTAAAGTACATCCATCATAGACTGTGAAGCAATTTTCAGCCTTGATGTTGGATATACAAGATATGTCTGAGAATGACAAACTATTTAGCTTCCTTGATGACTTAAAGTCATGGGCGCAACAAGAACTGCAACTGCATCGGGGGAATGTCACCGACGTGGTCAGGGCAATTGCAGTCGCAGAAAGGCTGACTGACTTTATTTCTTCAGATGACTTGAGTAAAAAGAAATAATCCTTGGGAAATCATCCAACAAAATACTCTCGAGTGAATAAGTCTAGGGGTGAACAAAAGAAGAACTTTTATAAGGGACCAAGCTCAGAAGGCAAGGCCCCAAAGTCTGGTGGATGCTTCTTATATGGTGGACCACATATGGTGAGAGAGTACCCGTAAAAGCAGGCACTTAATGCTTTAACTGCATCGATACACCCCCACAAGTTAGACAAGGGTAAAGTTGTCACCCTTAGTTTGGGCAGTTCTGAATTCAATAGTGAGATGAGAAGTCACAAGACCTCCGAATGGGAGAAATACGCTTGTTGAATATATTCCGGGGTCAAGTGGGGGAGAACACAAAGGCAAAGCCATCAAAAGCAGTGAGCAGCAAGCTGATGTATATGGACATCAAGCTAAATGGTCGAATAACTCGGGCAATGGTGGACCTAGGTGCTACCCATAATTTTACTACCGATAGAGAAGCTATGTGATTTGGACAAATCTTGGAGAAGAATCCAAGTCGTATAAAAGCTATAAACTCAGAGGCCAAACAGATCTCCGGACTAGCAAAGGGAGTCTCTATCAAGATTAGAACATGGAGCGAGAGCACGAACATGATGGCATTGCCCTTAGCAAGTGATTCTTGGGATGAAATTCATGCACACAGCAAAATTGGTGCCTATGCCATTTTTGAACACCCTATGTCTAATGGGAGGCGATGACACCTGTGTGGTTTCAGTTTCTCAAGGAGGAACTAAGGATCTATAACAAATATCAGCATTATAATTAAAGAAGGGGGTACAAAAAGATGAATTAACCTTTGCAACAGTCATAAAGCTAGAGACATTTGACAGGGAGGACATTCAAGAACATGCTATAGTGGCAAACATCCTGAAGGAGTTTTCAGATATGATGTCGATCGAGTTACAAAAACTCTACCACCACGCAGAGGTGTGGATCATCATATTAAGTTGGAGCCAAAGTTAAGCCTCCAAAGATGACCACCATACCACATGGTCCCTCTAGAGTTAGCGTAACTCAAGAAGCGCTTAGATGAACTGAGTGGTGGCCTTATCCGCAGTTCAAAGGCATCATTTGGAGCTTCAGTCCTCTTCCAGAAGAAATAAGATGGGAGCCTCCGATTATGTGTCGATTATCAAGCCCTGAACAAGGTGACGATGAAGAACAAATACCCTATCCTACTCATCATGGATTTGTTCGATCAATTAAGCAAGACTAAGTACTTCTCCAAACTTGAACTTTGATTGAGGTACAAAAAGGTGCAAAAGGGGACGAGACAAAAACTACCTGTGTGACCAGGTATGAAGCATTTGAGTTCTTGGTGATGTCTTTCGACTTTACCAACACTCCAGTCACATTTTGTACTCTAATGGATCAACTGTTCAAGGAATATTTGGATAAGTTTATGGTCATTTACCTAGATGAGATAGTCGTTTATAGCTAAACACTTGAGAAGCATGTTGAGCACCTTCGGACAATCTTCAAAGTTCTCAGGGAGCCACTTTGTTTGTAAAGAGGGAGAAGTGTTACTTTACTCAAACAAAGATCTTATTCTTGAGGCATCGAATCGACGATGGTTCTATCCGGACAGAAAAATTGAAGGTGTAAGCTATGATAGACTGGCAGACACCAAAGAAGGTGCTAGAGTTGAGATCTTTTCTTGGATTCGTCAACTATTATTAATGCTTCATAGCTGGATACTCAAAGCACATAGCTCCACTGACGAAGTTGCTAAAGAAGGAGTAGTCTTGGAGATGGTCAGATAAGTGTGAAGCGACTTTCTAAGACCTGAAGACTACTGTGTTGGAGGAACCAATACTCAGATTACCGAACTTTGGGAAGTCTTTTGAAGTCTATACGATGCTTCTAACTTCATCGATAAGTGTAAATGTCATGGCTGATGCATTAAGCATAAATGTCATGGCTGATACATTAAGCATAAATGTCGTGGTGATGCATTAAGCCACAAAGTGGAATTGGTGAATGCTATATAGTTGGAGGGTGGAGGCCAAGCAAGTCAATTACACTCTAACTTCCTTTCTAGGATTAGGGATGGACTATACAGTGATCCTCAAGCAGTAACTCTGATGCAACTCATTAAAGAGTGAAAGGCATGATGATTTTGGATCCAGGAGGGACTCATCTATACAAAAGGGAACAGAGTTTATGTTCCAAGAGCAGATAATTTGAGGTGTGAACTCTTGAAAGAGTACCACGATTCCCTTTAGGCAAGACATTCGGGCATCCACTGAACAATGGCTCTCATGGAGAAGGCTTTCTATTGGTCGAATATGAGGACAGATGTGAAGGAATATGTTCGAACATGCCTTACTTACCAACATGATAAGGCAGAGTAGCAGAAGCCGATGAGGTTTTTGGAGCCATTACCCTTACTAAAATAGTCATGGGAGATCATTTTCTTGGACTTCTTATCAAGCTTGCCCACAGTAGGGGGACTTGGATTGATACTTGTGGTAATCGATCAGTTTTTAAAGTATGCAACATTCATTGCTGCACCCCTATATTGTTCAACATAGGAGGCGGCTAAGCTGATGATGAAGAATGTGGTGAAGTATTAGGAAGTCTCATACAACATCATTAGTGATCGAGATTCTTGATTATTAGGATGATTCTGGACCAAGCTATTCAAGCTATTGGGATCTAAATTATACTTCTCCAAAAGCCTCCACCCTCAGATAGATGGCCAAACTGAAAGAATCAACTCGCTCTTGGAGCAATTTCTCTGGCACTACGTGAGTGCTAACCAACAAGATTGAGTGAAGTTGTTGGACATAGCCCAATTCTCCCACAACTTGCAGTGAAGCTCTACATGAGATTATAACGGGACAACAACTATCGACTCCTTACACGTTGGCTATTGGTTATATAAGGAGTAGCTCGTCGGCTTATCACTTCGTAAAGGAATAACATCGAAATGCAGATATTGCTCAGGCCTACTTAGAGAAGACGACCAAAAAGATGAAGAAATGGGCAGACTTGGGAAGATGACCATAGGAGTTTAAAGTTGGCGACTTGGTATTGGTAAAACTTAAATCAGCATCACTCAAGTTCTTTAGGCACAAAATGCATGAAGGGTTGGTACGTAAATATGAAGGGCCTTTCTCAATTATCAATAGGGTGGGCAATGTTTCCTACAAGTTACAACAGTCGACATGGTTCAAAATTCACAATATCTTCTATGCAAGCAACTTGAAAACCTACCATTCAGATCCACAAGATGCTTCCTGAAATATTTCAACTTGTCTATCTCCAATTAGAGCCTCCTATGAGAAGCGAGTTGAGACCATTCTAGTGGATCATAAAACTAAGCTACCTAGTGGAGCGGAGCAAACTGAGTACTTTATGAAGTAGCAAAAGCTTCCCACAGCAGAAGCTAATTAGGAGTCAGAAGACACCCTACGACATAAAAAAGCCTACGTTAAAGCCTACTAACAAGCATTGACGAGGACATGGATAGTTTAAGTTGGGGAGAATGTCACGAACGGTCATCGCTCAACCGTAATACCATCACTCAACATATCGTTCATTGCTTTTTCTTACTTGTATAGATATTTGCCAGCTTGGTTTGCCTTATTTTTATGTGTTGCCTAAGAAATATAAGAAGAAACAGTCTGGAACACTATAGAATGATCTGCCATGGATAAAAATATAAATAAGGTGTTTGACATAATACTCATGTTTGTCTGTGTCCTTTGGTTTTTATACATTCTTTATACAGCAAGTAGTAGGCTCATAGTAAGATTGATAGCCCTAGTTTGGTTAGCTTTTGTGATCGGTTTTGGCTTGTAAACGAGAGTTGTGTCATGTAGGGACTTCGGTCTATAATGAACCATTATCCTTCGTGTGCAACCGTTCAAAACTTGTAAAGTATATAGTTGTAATTTGTATTGGCTATATAAAGTGTTTGCTAAAGTTGTTACTTGTGGATCCTGAGGGAAGTGCTTCCTCTAACCTGCTTTCTCTTTTGTAGGTCCTAAGGGACCCTAGAAGGTTTCGGAGAGGCTGACCTTTGCGGATAGACTCACAATGGTGCCACACAACTTAGGCAAAATCAGCTAAGTTCATAATATTTTGGTATCAGAGTAGGACAAGCACACACTTGTCATACAAACGTGGGTGACTTAGATGGACTATGTGGAGGGTAGCCAGCATGTATGATTGTTTGGGAGAAACGGACATGGAGATGTAGGGAAATGAGTCACTCAAAGGAGTGAGCATCATTGATTGGCATTCAGAGGAATTGACAGCCCTTTGCATGAGAGGCACCATGAGGACAAGCAAGCTAGAAAGAATGTGTAGCGCACAAAGGTTGGGATGGTTTAATTCAAGCTACTCGACGTTGGCAACTAAACTTGATGGTGCTCAAGGCAAGCGGGCGCTTAGTAAAAGATGAGACCATGCAAAGTGGGATGTGTTGCTCAACAACCGAAAGAGTTGTGCAAAGCTCATAAAGGTGAGGGAATTGTTAGCTCAAAGAATTCAAGACTCATCCAAGGGCTTGTATGTGGACGTTGGAGTGTTCGTGGTCATCCCAAGGATCGAACTTGATGTCATAGAGCATTAAAACTTTCTCTCGATATGGAAAGGATACGTCCATAGGAGACTGAAGTGTGCAACAAGTTCAGCACATTGCTAGGCCTTGAAGGGTGCGCTCAGATGAAGAGTCACAATCAAGCGCATTTACAAAGTAATAATGTATGATTGTTTAGTAAGACAGAGTAGTCCAATGGGATGATAGTCTCTGAAACTTCTAGAGGAAAGAATACAAAGACAAAAGTTGCTCCAATAGGACAGATATCTAGGAGGGATAGGTCCTAGTTCTCCAGAGGGAGAATTATGTGCAGCCGACCGTATATGTTGAGGAAGAGTTTCTCAAGACAATATCTCTACAAAGCTCAATGGACTAAGCGAGCAACAAGGAGTCATTGCATGATCTCTAATGAAGTAATGTATTAGTGGATGCATTGCGAGATCAAGTGGGGGAGTGACAATGGCTACACCTCACAAAGGCACAGTTAGAGTCGATATGAAAATCGAACTCAATAGAGGGTTTACCTATGGATTGGTGGGCATGAGGGCCACCATCAACTCAATACAAATCGAGAGGTGGAGCAACTTGGGTAGAACTTAGTAAAGTATTTAAGCCGCATGAAGGGAGTCGATGTAGAAGATGGAAACATGGAGCGGAAGCATAAAGCTTTCCTTGGATAGAGATCAAAAACTCTTGTAGAGGCAAGAGTAGGATTATGTCATTTTATGTGTTCTTCATTCTGATGGGATAAACTCATTTTGTATGGTGTCATAGACGAAAGGAGCTTCGAGGCACATGCACCTTATCTCATATAGGCATTTGACAAAGGAACTAAGGTGATTCCACTTGTAGAGGCGAAGTTGGAATCAGAAGGACTTAGCATGGGGTAAGAGGACGCAGGGGTGGATACTCTTGAAGAATATACCATAGTGCTGCTATTCGAGTTATCATAAAGAAAGTGGTGCACAGTGGAGATTGTGCTGGTAGGGGATAGAAGCTCAGGATCCAAATAATGGTGCACCAATTTTAGTGAAGTTTGGGGACTTCGAGAGCTACTAGGTGGCGAACTATCCTAGAGTGATACTTCATCTAGGGGTGAGCCGAGAATGGGTGAGCGAAGGTGAATTGCCAAAGGAGCTAATACAATCGGAGATGATAGAGGCTGTGTTGGCAGAGGCCATACAAGGAGAGATTGTAGTCTGAGTTCATCACTTATGAATCTGAATGCAATAGAGATGTCACCAGGAGGCGACATGGTGCAGTGGATCATGGTGGAATAGTTCACGGCAATACAACACACACGAAGATATCCCGTGAGGGACACGATCATGCAGAGGTATAATTAGGAACTAATGGAAGCTCCACTTCAGTGAATAACACAACTGCAAGAAGGACTATAGATTCAAGGAGTGAATGTCATAGTACCGCAAAGGTGGGTCTTTCAGATGTGTGCATCAAATCTTACATCGAATGAAAGCTTTGGTTATTGACATATGGGGCTATGTACTATCGAGGAAAAATTTTGAGTGCAAGTACCGTGAGTCCCATTGGTGGGACTTGATCATCTGAGGTATGATCGGAGTAACTAGATAGTTGGACTACGTAAGTGCTTATATTCGCTTAAGGGAGCCCGACAAGTCAGAGGGCAAGGCCCAGTAAGTGAACATTGCTACCCAGGAAGCTAAGGATAATAGAATCGATGCAAGCCCTATAACAAAATGGTGGAGGCCATGTATGAGATTTTTAGTCTATCTTTCCATCGACCAAGGAGAACTGCTAGGAGAACACAGAGGTGTTGAAGCATGTGGTTGAAAGGAGCGAGGAAGCAATGACGAGTCTATAGGGGCTCAGCTACCCAAAAGCAAATCATCGATCAGAAAGGAGGTAGACTCGGAGGAGTGCCATAGTGTCGTAGAGGTGGACCTATCGAACGCAAAGAAAAATAATACAGATGCAAGGCAACGGATAGTAGGGCCATGGGCTCGACAACACCATGGTACCACAGAGGCGGAACTTCCATAGAGTCATCGATCCCTTGTTCTCATGGAGGGAGAGCGTTGGTCGTGAAAGGGACCAAGGAGGTAGAGAATGCAGAGGCATAACTCCAAGTACCAAGACAGCGTGGAAGGGCAAAGGCCAAGGAACTTTATAAGACCAGTGTTGATAGGCTTCTCATTAAGATAGCCGAAAGTGAGAGACTTTAGGTTGATGTAGGAGTGCTCGACTAAGGAATGAAATAAGCAGTACACGTATTATACCTTTTCTACTCGGAGGAATAGGCGACAAAGGTGATGGAGAAGATGGTACTATCCTAGAGGTGATCAGAACTATCAAAGACTTACTCCAAGTTAGGGGACTCTAAGTTGGGGTAAACTTTTATTCTTTTTAGGCAAAAGTTCTTACATTCCAGAAGTTCGGTGGCAGTGGGAAGGTAAATTATAATAGTTAACTCAACGCAAGGAGTGTAAACACTTCAAGTGCTTCAAAAGTATGAGCAAAGAGCAAGCGAAATGCTAGCAATCAGCTCGATGCATGAAGTATAACCTTAAGGAGGTGGGCGAAATCAAGTAACCTTTACCTTCTCAACTCAAGAGAATGGGTGAAACCAAGTACCACAATTCTTATACCTCAAGGAGGTGGCCGAAATTAAGTAACATTTGCCTTCTCAACTCAATAAGAATGAGCGAAACTTAGTACGATTCTCTTATTTATCTAGTAGAGGAGCTCTATACAAGTTTAGTGACCCTTCGAGGAAAGCTTATGGAAGATAATAGTTGTCAAATCATCACCGTTGGTGATCGATATTGAGAGTAGATTATCAGCTTCATTTCCTAATAGAATGCCAATTGACAGCGGGAGTGATGCGAAACTACTTGGAAGTGACAACTAAGTTGAAGAATTGATGGGCAAATTTTGTAAAGGAAGGACATAAAAAAACTTAAAAAGTCTACGAGACGATGCTCATTAAAGCTCCAATAAGCATCCACCCAGTTTAAGCAACATGAGATCATTGCGATACTAACATATAACAAGGAAGGTCTTTTCCTTAATCGGAAGGATCCACAAGAATCAACAAGGATTCGCACAACTTAGCCAACCCTACAACAAAGTCAGTCATTAATGAGTTGAAGTGCATGGCGGATAAGAGTTTGACTACTCAACAACAGCGGCTGAGAGCCAAGGGGCGTGTTGCAGCCAAAGAAGAAAATTGAAGATTTAGCAAAAGGTGAGGAAATGCACTTGGCTTCAATAAGGACGTCGAAGGAATAAATGGGGGAGAATATCATGGACAAAAATATAAATAAGGTGTTCGAAGTAATGCTCATGTTTGTCTGTGTCCTTCAATAAGGTCGCTGCCCTCAACAATACTGTTGCCAACAGTAAAATATTAATAGTGAATCTATTGATCAAAGATAAGAAACCTTCTATTGCCTGCAGGTAAGCAATAGAATAAATTGGATTAAAAGCATATCGATAATAACGATGAACTGTTCATGGGTCGTAAATAAAAATCGATTACCGCCTTTTCAGGAACAAAAGATACTAATAAATAGATCTAAAATATTTTATTCCAAAACTATGACTCTAATATCAAATTATTAGCATAAAATATATAATCCGCTATAAGTTATACGAAAAACTTACATCCTAGGAATAAAATTAAATAATAATATATCTAGATATTACAATGCGTACCTTTCAATATTGTTCAGAAAACCTTTATCTGACTTACAAGCACACTATTATCGGATCTTAGTATCACAGGGATGTCGATCTACAAGGAGAACTAGATTTGTCATCTCCTCTCCTCATGTTAGGGTTAGTAAATATTTTAGGAGTCCTAATCATATTTAGATTACTTAAGAAGTCCTAATTAAATTTAAACTCCTCGATAGATTAAGATTATGATTTAAATTAGAGAGGAAGAGTAAACCTAAGAAAATTAAGATGTATTCCTATAAATAAACCTTAAATCTCATGTTATTAATAAAAGAAAGAAAAGGGTATCATATTGTAGATCTAGAGAAGATTGTGAGATTAGCTCTTCAAACTTATGTGATAGAATCAACTTCAATAGGTTATTTTTATATTGATGTTCTCATATAATGAAGAATTGAATTTTTCTCATAGGCATGGTAGAAAATTATAGAAATATATTAATTTTACATTGACTTCTTAGTATATTATTTATTTATTATATATATTTTTATTATATCCTCTGCATTAATTGTAATAAATAATAATTATTTATCATTTATTTTTAATTTTAATTTTATTATTCCTCCCTCTCAAGAATAATTATCTCCTCTGCATTAATTGTAACTATATGAATAATTTTTATGTTGTAAGCATCAAATGATCTATAATGTATACATGTAGGCTTTTCTCTTAATAAAAAGTCAAAAAACTTGAATTAAAAAATTGGTGTATAAGGTGCGACAATGTTGCTATTTGAACATTAAATTTATTGTACAGTTTTTACAACACCAATGTGGATAAGTACATGCAGTTTATTATTAATTAGTATCTTTGAAAAAGATATTTATTTTACTGCCGTAATGCAAATGGCTAATTAACACGAGGCCTTTTTTTTTTTCAATTGTTAAGTCCAAATTGAATAATAAACTATTTTACTATTTTATTAGAAAACATCTCTCATGCGTGTAATAATATAATTTGATCATGTAACACTCCTCATTTATTTCTGTCTCCAAAATGAACTAAGACTTAGGTTAATTATAAAGGTTTTATAAGTATATTACTGCAAACTTTGGTTTAATCATCTTGGGTCAGTGTATTACGCATGGTGAGAAGCTCAAAATATGAAAGAACGATCTATGGAGGGGTTATCATCATGGTAGGGTTATCTAATGGATATACAGTAACTTCGACTAAGAATTTTAAACAGGTGACTTAGGTTTAATAAGATTAATGATAATATCTCTTAAATTAAATTGAGTCATTAATAATAAATAATATCTATCGTATTGAATAGAAAGATCGATAAAATATGTGAAAGTCAGATAATCTGAAAATAAAGTTTGCTCAAGACAAACATGTATTTCTTCAAAAGGCAATTTAAGTAATATCTTAAAGCTAATTCCTAGAAGCTCTCGATTATGTAAGGATAAATTGCTTAGCTTCTCACTTTGTTATAAAAATAAATGACAAGAGACTTAAATTAAAATTGGTTTGGTTTGGTGAAATTTACTAATTACTTTTTGTTATCCTATAGAATTTCTTTTGTTTTCAAATGTTAGATTTTTTTAATTGTTAAAATATCAGAATCCATTAGTATACATGTTTACTCGCCCTATAGACTTGCTGTTTCCTATCGAACCAAAATGTCATCAACTTTTCCTTCTGCTTGTACACTAAATGCATAACAATGATATATTTTTATTGACGATTTGGGACCAGACTTTGACTTCAACTAACTTGGGAATTCCAGTTTTATCTAAAACTTTTAAACTAGTCTCTCATCTAATATCGAAGTTGATTTGAGATTTCAATGTTTCCTTTCAAATTAATTTTTAGAAAAGAAATATTATTAAAAGTCTTAAAGTCTGATATAGTAGCATTCAATTAACTGAAAGTTCTTTAATGTTTGACTACTGAGCCATCTAATTTATCTCAAATTATTTTTTAATTAATCTCCTGATATAAAATTCATCTGATAAAAAGAAAGTTATACACAGGAATCTCTCAACGCCAACGAATGTGCTTCCTATCAATTTTTGCTAGTTTAGAAACAATCATACATAATCAACTTTACCAGTAAATAAAACTTGACAGCACAAACTTCCTCCGATTGAAACTTTGACCTTTCATCCTTCCTACTAAAATAAAAAATTAAATGATATAGAAGGCAGCCAATTTAATGACTCACTCTTCCCATTTACTAAAGCAGCATTTGGTGGACTATGGCTTCCTTTGAGCTCCATCAGATAAGCAATCAATGTCATTAACTGGACAGTCTTGCCAAGGCCTATCTCCCTCATCCGTCAATACTCCAATCAATTTGATGTTACACATGGAATGGATGAGTCCAACAAGCTGATAGTCCAGCTTGGAACCTTGAGAGGGGTTGTGTTATGACTCGTTCTGTCACGGCATGAAACAAGTATATCACTTGTTAGTGTAACTCGTTTTGGAGGATTCATTTAAGAGAACCTATTATTTGTCATTAGCTCCGCTCCTCCTTCTGATCCCCCCCCACAAAAAAAAAAAAATCTCATCACAATTTTTCATCTTAAAGATTCCTTTCTATTAATCTAGGTAATAACAAGATATCAAATAACTCAAAAAAATTATCATCCAAATCTTCATTCTTTTATCCTGAACGTGATCAATATTTTGATCAATTTATCCTTTTGACCTTTTCTCTTGGTTTTTATTTGCTCTTATAATCAATTATCTTCAATAATATTTTTGGTACCACCTCTTATTTGACAATTATCATAAGCATAAAAATTATCTTTATACTATTATATAAAAAATTAATATCAAATTTTAAAATAAAATAATAATATATTTAAATTACGATGTATATCTTTCGATACTGCTTAGAAACATTTTATGTGATCTATAAATGTACCATCTTCGTATTCGAATTCTATAGTGATACCAATCTAGAGAGAGAATTAGACTCCTCTTCTCCTCTGTTCTTATCCTTCAGAGAACTACTATAATAGATAGATTTAGGGACAAAGAAAAGATAAGGGAAGATCTATAATTTCTAATTGACTTGTTCACATGACTAAAGGGTGATGAGAGAAGATATGTTATCTCTCAATTATGTCATGTATCCTTATATTGTATTATGTTATTTAGTCATTATGAGATCATATCTATTTATAGGTGAGAGTAGAAGGTCTATGATAAGTAATTAAGAGAGACTCTCCCATCATGGTTATCTCCGTAAGATACACAAGTGTTAAAAATTAAAAATAAATAAAATAAAATTCATTTAAAAATAATTTTACCTAATTGGATTCTAAACTTTTTAAATCATTTATAGCACATAAATTTTAAAAAATAAGTCAATAAATCTAATGAATATAATAATTTTATATTAATTTTGATAGTAATATGAATCATAGCGATTGTATTTCATCAATGTCATATTTTCTTCTATATACAACAATACTATTAGCCCTTCCTAATGTAGTCCAAAATGGCCCTTGTAATTTATCTTGTCAAGACAATTATGTTATCACATTCAACCATAATATATACATATATAAATATGAATAAAATAGTAGAAACAAATAATTTTAAATACGTAAGCAAGAATATTAATTACAATATCCACTTAAACATGTATCACCATATCTTTTATGGGTTGCTTACAAATCAAATCATAAGAACATATTTTTTCAAACACTCTAGATTGTAAGTCCTAATTAAATGAATCATTAATCAATATAGTAAAACTCAAGTTATTAATTGATATTAGTTATTTTTAGATAATATTTAATGTATAAAGTTGCAACATTACTTATCAATGTTAGAGAAAAAAGCTACTATGATATATCACAAAGTATCTTTAGCGATTTGACAATTGAGTCTAACTACACTAAGTCTAGATCAAATTTCACAGACATAAAGTTTGATTAGTAGTCTCAAAATATTCTATAAAATCAGCTTCTATTATTAATAATATAATTATATATTATTTTACTTTTCTTATAAATTATCCCTCCAATTGATATAGATATAAATCGTAAAGTGGACTTCCTATTATCAAGGTAATTTACAAAATCAGTTGTGAGCATATAATCTTTTATCTATTCTAGATAATTTATTACTTTCTTTATAATATTTTAATATTTTTATTCCTAATAACTCTAGTATTTATCCAGTATTTTAACTATAAAATTGATATCTAATATAGTATAGATTTAAGCATTAAATAGACCTCCAATTGTGCATATATAAAAAATATTTTTCTTTTACCTGATTCTTTTCTAAGTTATATTTTTTTTAGACACTTATTTTGATTGAAACTTTTACTTTTATCATTTGTTAAATAAAATTTTATATTAAATCTCTCTAGGATTATATCAATATATCCTTTTTAAGATTGGTTTAGCAATCCTTGTGATCTATCCTTAAATATTTTAATGCTAATAATATAATATACCTCATTCATATCAATTATTTTAAAATTCTTAGTGAATAAATTTCTTAGTTCAATACAATAAACCAATAACACTATTGGCCAGCAAAATATTATCAATATTTAAGACAAATATAATAAACTTATTTTTGCTTATCTTTAGATATAAATACTGATCAATAATATTTTTCTTAAATCTAAAAGAAGTAATGATATCAAGAAACTTTATATATCATTGTTTAGACACTTGCTTAAGGTCATAAATAGATTTATTAAATTTATATACTAAATTTTATATTTCTTTTATTTTCTTTATAAATCATTTAGGTTAACACATATAAATCTAGATCCCTAATCGGAAAACTTATTTTCACATCCTTACGATCTAATTCAAAATCATAATAAATTACTAATATTATGATAATTTTTAAATAATTTATTTTAAAAATAGATAAAATATCTCATTATGGTCGATGCATTCTTTATGAGTAAAACCTATACCACAAGTTTGGTTTTTATTTCATTTGATATTATTTTTTATGTCATGTTTATGTAATATATTCTTTTATATTATTAGGTAATTTGACAAGCTCTCAAATACTATTTTTATCATTAATTTTAACTCTTTTTTATTACATCATATCACTTTTCAAAATCGTTACTTTTATTTATTTATGAAAACAATGAGGGATCCTTTTGATGTATATATCATAATATGATTCTTATATATATACCATATAATAATTAAAAATGATATGTATCCTTTCCCTTTAGAATATTCTAAAATATCAATTGTGGTTCACATTTATCAAATTATTTAATGATTTGAGTAACAATAATCTCTATTGTTAAAAGAGTATCAACCTATATCTCCTTAATGTTAAGATTAAATTTTGATATTTTTGCTCTTACTAATTTGTTATTTTTTTAGGAATCTTGCATTACTAGATTCAACTATTCTTGTACTATGATTAGGGTAATAAAATATGCATCCCTTTTAAAAATAGTCCTTAATTTTAATTTTCTTTCATGTGAATTAAATATCCTTATCTCTGTGGGATTAAGTCCTAAACGTATAAATATTTTAAACAGAATTTCTTATCAATACATAACTAAAAAAAGTTAATAGAATTGACTTACCAGGAACCCTATTTAAGATATATATAATTGTCCTTAGAGCTTCTTCTCACATTAATTCAGGTATAGAAAAATAATTCATCATGCTCCTAATCATATCTATAAGAGTATGATCTTATCTTTCAATAATCTTATTCTGCTGTAGCATATCTGGTAAATTATACTAAGCACAACTACCCTACTCTTCTAAGAATCTAGAAAAAGTACTTGATCTAGTTTATTATAACTACCATAAAATTTTATCATCCCTATCATATATTATAATTTTAACTTTTTTATCTAATTATCCCTTGACCTTATTTATATATATCTAAAAGTATCAATAACCAAAGACCTTAGATGAATTAGATATAGATAGTCATATCTTAATAGGTTATCGGTGATAAAATGACTCTTCACAAAAATAAAAATATGGAGTGACCCAAAGATATAAGCATATATAATCTCAAATAATTTGTGAAACTATGTTTCATCCAAATATTTGATTATAAGATTATTGTAAATTCAAGATTCATATTAATTCTGTATAAACTATCGTACATAATTCAAAAGTTAACTTTTATTGAGTCTATATGACCACCAAGAGAGAAACAATATTATGACAATTCTAGATAAACTAAATTTCTATAATTATAAGAATATAGTATGTATCCTCAAATTCATCAAATGAATTTTCTCTAGGAATTGGCGATAAGTATTAACTATTATTGCTTTGGCTTTAAGATAATTTCTTATAATGATGAATATTTTTTATAAGTTTTATATTAAAATAAATTTCTATTATTGGTAACATTTGTTGAACGTTAGAATTAATCCATTAAGTATTAAAAAATATTTTTTATAGCATTTGACTTAAAACATATAAAGGTCATATTTATACCTCTCCTTTTCAAACTAAATTTTATAGTTCTTATACATATGACTTTCCTGATCATAGAAATAGCACTTTATTATGAAGTTTTTTTTTATGGATTTATATAGTATTTATAAACTAAGGTGATTTATACTATAACTTTCTTTTATTATTACCCATTATTTGAGTAGCACTCAAAATATTACGAGTCTTTCTTATTTTAATCTAAATTCTTTCTAAATATATATACTAGTAAGCTCATTTAAGTTTCACTTATCCTTAATTTTATTATAGTGAATTTTAAATAAGTCAAACTAAAAATAAAAATAAAAATAAAATAAATTATACGAGTAAGGACTCAATTATATTCATGCTAAATGTTATTGTGCTTATAACTTTATGAACCCTATTGAGGATATAATTTTGAATTCCTTAAATACTATCATATTGAATTTTAGTTATTCTTTTATTAATATGTCAGTCAATAATTTATCAATAAATTTAAATTGATCTTTAAAATATTTTAGTGTTCTAATGACTATAATAAAGTATAAGTATTATTAGTAATTATCATAAGACTAAGGCTTTTATATTTTTTATCAACTAGTTATCTTAATTATTTGTTCTATAAAATTTTTTAATAATTAAGTTTGTGATCCTTTTAACTAGTCTAATCAAAGTCTAACACACCTAATGTAAATTATGTATGCTTAAGCTAACTTTAATAAATTAATAAATAAAATATAATGATATTTATCAAAATACAATGAAAGAAGTACCATTGTAATACCATAATATTAATACTTTGAGTTTGTCAAGTGATATTGAACTATTGATATCATCTCTCTTTCACCTTTGGGTGAAATAACGATACAACTAGTATTCACACAAAAGTATTTATGTACTAATACTATCCTCATAGAATAGTTTTACTATCTTTAGTTATACAACCATAAATTATAAAGATATCCAAAACAATATCATCATACCACATCACATAGTTATTCAAAGTAGATTCTCTCTTGAGATTATCTAAATTTCTAATTATATGTGTCATCATAAATATTAATTTTTAATATAATTTCTAATATAATTTATTAATATAATTTTGTAAGTTATTAGGTTAACTACTTTGATAGTTATAAGACTAATATAATAAAATATAACTTAAAATATCCTGACAAAACCTTTATTATAAATTATATCCCATAAGCCTATTATCCCATGCCATTTTGATAAGTACTACTATGATAAAACTTAGAAATATAAGTTACAAATAATATTCATCAATTTCTTAATTTAATTTATGCTAAAATAATTTAATAATAAAATAATAACTATAATAATTATTAAATATTAATTAGCAACAAAAAAAACTCATATGATAATTATAATCATGATGAAACATAAATTATACCTTTATATAAAAATAAAAATTATATAATAATTTTAAATAAATATCCAAGAATAATAATTTGAATTTATCACATATAAAATTTAATCAATAAGTCATATGAGAAAACTGTTGAGATTGAGTTGGCACTAAGGGGGGGCGGGGGGGGTGGGAATTAGTACCAATACAAAAATAACTCAGTTTCAAAAATATACTTGAAGTAAAAAATTGAAACTAGAAATGGTTTTCATCAAGATCAAGTTAGAGACATGATTAAACTTAAGATCGAATGAAAAATCTTGATTTAGCTATTGAATACTAAGATAAAAAGCAAGTAAAGAAAGGCTCACAAGTTTATAGTGGTTCGATCATCAACTTGACCTACGTCCACTTCCTGAGTCCTCCTTTATTGAGGCCCGTCATTGTCTACTAACAATATTCTTCCATGGGTGAAGATAAAAACCCCTTACAACTGTCTCCTTTTCACAAGCTCAAGAGAAAAACTTTTACACTCTCATTTTTATAGGTTCAAGAGAGAAACATTTACAATCTTCTACTCTTCCCTTAATTTTACTTTTTACACTTGAAGCACATGGGAAGCTCTCAAATTTTATAGAATTTTAACCAAAATTCTAATCACTTTTCTTGCACTTTCTTATCACTTTTGGCTCTTTCATGCAAGAATACTTAGAGTATTTATAGACCGTAATTGACTTCAGAAAATGGAACCAAAATTTAAGCTTTATCGAAAAACCTAAACACGGGCGATACCATTGCCGGCACCGATGGTACTATCATCGATAGTCGCTCAAAAACCTAGGCGTCACCTAGGTAGTATCACAATCACCTAGATAGTACTACCACTTCCCACTTGTGGTATTATCATCGAGTAGCTTGAGAATAGTACTTTCTCATACTGTTTTATACCCAACATGTACCTCATGTTGACCCCTTTCTAGGCCAACGAAATGAGCTCAACCTGAGCTCAAATTCTAACCCAATGTAGACTTGGTTGCCTCATATTTAATTAATTTAGATTTCTCTAAATCTAACTCAATTAGGACTCAATTACAATGCTAACTATAACACAATACATAATTACAATCGTTCTTGTATGGCATGTGAATTGATCTTCCAAACTCCGACGAACTCCCGACGAGTCTGTCGATCATCTTTTGGTGAACTCCCGACGTGCTCTCGACAAGGTCCCGATTACCTTCGATGAGCTCCTGATTACCTTTGGCAAGCTCCCGGCAAAACCTCGATCACATTCGGTGAGCTTCCTGCAATCCCCCGGCAAGTTTCCACTACATCGTTCAAACCTCGATTCAATGCCCGAACGTGACTCCGGCTCAACATTAGATTGTATTACCTTTTCACTATCGTAGTTAATACTATATCACTCATCTCTAAGACACATGTTAGATCATAAACCTATCAATTGATTTCATCATCAAGATCTATGATTTAACAATCTTCTCCTTTTTATGATGGCAACCAATTGATGACAGAGTTACCTTAACTCCTCCTATGTATATGTCATAGGATAAATAGAGCAAATTTGAATTCAAAAGAACCCATCACTTTTAAATTCAAGTATAGCATTTTGATAATATTAAAATTTTCATAATTTAACTATTTATGAAACCAAACATGATAACATTTTTAAAGTATTCATCTTCTTGGTATCATATGATAAATAATTTCAACCAAAATTATGTTTCATCAATCATGATACAACATCCATCTTCTTGGTATCACATAAAAATTTTAAATATTTCAAAGATCACAAAACATTATGTCATCAATTATGGCATTTCTCCCCCTTTGTTATCAATAAAAAAGAAAAAAATACTCAACTTATATTTGAACATTCTTAAATATTTATCACAACATTTAGTATATAAAGAAAGAAATCTAGTTCATTTCTCCCTTTGGTAAAATAAGAAGAAGAATAAGAATAGAGTTTAATTTATTTCTCATCAAATTACTTTCTCCCCCTTTTTAAATAGCATAGAAGAAGGGGGTGGGTGGAGATGTTAAAGATCCAAAAATTAAGTATAAAAAAATCAAATATTAAGAGAGAGGGATATATGTTCATGAATCTAAGAATTAAAATATTTAAAAAAAGCTCAAAAAGCTGAGACATCCAAGAGGAATATAAGAGGTACTCATTACATTTTAAAATATCATCTCATGTAAGTATCAAGAAAAAGATCAAAAAATCCAAAAAATAATATGACCCAAAATCATGCATTTGGACTTAATAAAAAGCTCAATTTAAATAATTAAAAAATCCAAAAAATATGATAGTAAATCAAGCTCAATTTGCAAATCATGCATTTCTCATTCATTTAGAAAATTTAAAACCTTCTACTAAGTTAATTGTTCCTCATTTAATAATTTGTTGCAAGATAGCAATTTTATCATATCTAATTCTCTTCTTTGTTTATCATGTTTTAATTGTTCCTCATTCAATGTTGGAAGATTTATCACATCCAATTCTTTTCTTATAAAATCAAATTATTCTTCATTTAACGGCTTTGTTGTTAAGATAGCAATTTAATCTCCCCCTTCATCATTGTCAAATAGAAGGAAATAATATAATAGTACAAAATTAATTTTCAAGTCATTAACAAATACATATAAAGGGATTATATAATGAAAATTATGTCATTAAGGATATAATATGAAAGATCTATTCGCAAGCATCAAAAGACATGATTTATTTTAATAAATCTCTCCCTTTTTTGTAAATAAAGAAAATGGGTCTTAGAAGAGTAAATAATCTTGATTCATTCAAGATAAATCTGAAGACATATAATTCATTTATATAATTCTTCTTAATAAAATAAAAGATTAATCTTGATTAAAAATCTTAAATTAAAATCGTTAAGATAATAAATCTCTTTTTTATTAAAAAGAATAAATTATAAAGGTTAAAATGATTTCCATAAAGGATAAGTCAAATGAAGAAGTGAATGGAAAGTTTATGCTCATTTAATTTTCAATCATCAAGATCATCTTTCTAGTTTAAGATGTTCGACAATAATGATATTACTTTATCTCTTTTTGAAAGCTTGATAGGATAGAGGTATTTTCACGAAGAATTTTTTTCTTTTTTTAATTTATGTGATTTATTTTATATAAAAATTCTTTTATATTTATAACAAATTCAAGCATTGTCATTTAAAACCAAAAATTGAGTTTCAAAAAAAAATTCATCAAGATCAATACAATAAAATATTTTCAACCAAGTAAAATATTTTCAAACATATTAAAACTGAAATAACATTTCCAAAAGAAATCATTAAGATCATTATAATAAAATATTTTTAAACAAAAACTTTGATTTATTTTAATTCAAATAGTTTTTCTTTCTTAAGTGAGTCTAACACTTTAACTTAGTGAAATGAGTTATATAATTTTCATTCTCATTTCAAAAATATTTTTAATTATTTAAAAATACTAGAAAATAAAACATGATTTTTCTCTTTTTTATTTTATTTTAAGCTCGGATTTAAGAATAATTTAACATTCAACAACAAACAACCTATTTCAACATACAGTCATCATAACATTAAAATTAATCATCATTCAACCTTTATAAGCTAATAAAGACTTAGTTAATACCAACATACAAGCCTAACATTCAATCATCATCAAAATTCCTTTTTCATAAATTTTAATGTAGATAATTTTCCATTAAAAATAGCTAAGGATTTTTTTATTCTAATTTATTTTTGCACTAGTATGCTATAACTATATATCATCAAAAAATGATCAAGATTAATTGTGTAACAATGAACCATCAAAATATTCTTTGCCAATAATTTTAATTTTAATAATTTTTCTTATTATCATTGTTTATACTAGTGGGCTTGAAAAGTATTTTTTATCTCAAGTCATGTGCCTTAAGCATCCACTTTTAAGACATCATTTAGTGCTCTTAGTCTTTGTTACGAGAGAAACCTATAAGAGAGGGGGCTTTGGTTTATGTACCCATCTAGCTTTGTGTCCTTCATGAAAATCTGTACCTAATTTAACTAAAAGCATTTGATTGTTTATGATTCCTTTAAGAATCATAGTCAACTTATATGGACTATACTTTCTAAATAGACATCTATAGGTAAAGTATCAACATTTACCACAAAAATTATATTTGTTCTCGGGTGAAAAATGCAATGTGGGTCCTCTAATGATAGTTAACTTTTGTTGATTGTTACCCATTAGACCAATACCTTCTTTCCTATGAACATGACCCTTATTGGCAAGGATCATGTTTAGATATTTATTACCTATTTTAAACTTTTCTAAAGTTTGTTATATTATAATATTTTTCTTTTTAATTACCTCTAATAACTCATATTTAGAATATGAAATGCATGATATCGATGCTCTATGCATGTTTTTAATTTTACTAGCAGGTAATGCATGTTCCTTCTTAAGTAATTTATAACTTTTATTAAGCTTCTCAAATTCATCAAATAGTTCATGAAATACATTTAACAATTCATCAAAAGTAAAGGAGGCTTCAAGTGAGTTTCTTACCTCATTATTAATGGCCATAAGCACGTAGTTATCTACTTCTTCTTAGTTGTGCTCTTCATCTTCGGAGTGCATTAGCTTCTTGTGCTCATAGCGAGAAGTTGTATCTATTTTAAGTTCATTTTTATATTTTTTATTTATTTTTATTAATTTATTTAGTTCTTTTATCATAAGTTCAAATTCATAGTCTTCATCACTCGAGGTTTTACTTGAGGAGTCATATATTATTCTCAATGTCATGTCTTTTATGTTCTTTGGAAGGTGTTCATCTTTGATTCTCAAGGCAATGTCCGAGTTTTTCAAAATTTATCTTTGTAAGTTATTTCATTTATTTTTGTTTCTTTAATTTAGTTGTGCTTTCATGTATGACTTCTAAAGTATGCTATATACTAAAAGTCGAATCACAAGTAGAAACCAGATTAAACCTATTTTTATCTAAAGTGTAAAATAAAGCATTCATAAGCTTTGGCATTTAATGAAAAAATATGTCTTTCATGATTATTCCAATCATGTATAGGATTATATGACTTATGAAATATATTTTCAACGATATTCCACAAATCAAAATCTAACAAAATGAAAAAGATATTTACTCGCATTCTAATTTTCTAAAAGGTGTAGTCTATCTCATTGAACATAGGAGGATGTATAATGCATTAACCTTTGTTAATAAAAGAGGTTATTTACTCACATGGGTATTAATCCAATTAAATATAACCATGCTCTGATACCAATTATTAGAATCGAGTTGGCACTAAGAGGGGAAGTGTGAATTAGTGCAAGTGCAAAAATAACTTGATTTAAAAAATATGCTTGAGGTAAAACCCAAAACTAAAAGCATTTTTTGTCAAGATCAAGTTAGTGCATGATTAAACTTAAAACAAAATGAAGAATCTCAATTTAGCTATAGAATGCTAAGATAAAAAGCAAGTAAAGAAATACTCAGAAGTTCATAGTTGTTTGGTCACCAACTTGACCTACGACTTCCTGAGTCCTCCTTTGTCAAGGTCCGTCGATGTCCACTAATGATCTTTTTCCATTGGTGAAGATCAAAACCTTTTACACCTTTCTTCTTTTCACAAATTCAGGAGAGAAACCTTTACAACCTTCTCCTCTTCCCTTAATCGCTCACTTTACACTTGAAGCATATATGGAAAGCTCTCAAATTTAATAGAATTTTAACCAAGATTACAATCACTTTTCTTGCACTTTATTATCATTTTTTTACTCTTCTATGTAATAATATTTGAGATATTTATAGACCCCAATTGGCTTCAAAAAATTGAGCCAAAATTCAAGCTTTACCGGAAAACCCAAGTACGGGCGGTACTACCATCGACAACCGCCCGAAAACCTGGGTAGCGATAGTAGTATCACCATTTGGGCAGTACCACCATCGCTCACCGATGGTATTATTGTCGCCCATCAACGATACTACCATCAGACAGCCCAAGAATAGTAATTTCTCATACTATTTTGTACTCGAGGTGTATCTCTTGTTGACCCTTTTCCAAGTCAATGAAATGAGCTCAACCTAAGCTCAAATCATAACTCAAAATGATTATAATTGCCTTTTATATATATATATATATATATATATATATATATATATATATATATATATATGTAGTGATGTTTAGTTCATACCGGAACAAGAGCTCTAACATTCGTTCACTAAAAAAGAACTTCCCATTTTTTAGCCTAGTTTCGCTTATAAAACACTAATAAAATAGAATAATAATATAATATAAAAACATATAAGTGAAAATAATAAGGCATTTAAGAAAGAAAGGTGGGAATGATAGGCTAAACCCCAAGAAAGTAATACTTAAGGGGAGCTAAAGAGTCAAGTAACTACTAGATGAAAGCAATGAATAGCAGACTCAAGGGGGAGTGTCTGTCCTGCCTTTACTTTCAAACTAAAACTACTACTTCTGAGATTGAAACCAGTGATTTTCAGACTTAAACAAGGGCATATACGGGAATAGAATCCATGCAAACAATACCTCAACTCAAAATTAAGAAGAAAAGAAAGGAGTTCAAGGTCGAAATCGCCGCTAACAATACTTTTCCGACCTCTCCTTGTAAAGAAAGGAAGGATGTAGGTATTGTCACTTTGAGTTTGGTTCGCCGCACTTATTTAATGCGAGTTTAATCTTGTCTCGTATAGAATTAAGGAAGTTCAAGTATTGGTAGCCCAGGTTCTATTCACAAAGACATTAGTAACAATAATAAATACAAAACTCAAAAAAGTGTAGCGGCCCTAGTTGTCCTAAGTGTAGCTGCTGATTCAATTGTTTATTCTCTAGTTACTAGAACGATAACTGTCCATTCCTGTTGCTGACCTTCGAACTAAGCACTGCATCGAATCTTTATCCTATGCTCTACCTCCTCAATCGATTACTGTTTTCTTTCTTTCCTTTCACGCTGATACTTTCATAGCAGCTGACCCTCTCTCTTACTTGTGCCTGTTTCCTCACTAACATTTAAAGTCTGGACTGGACCCCACCTTGCTTCAAAGCCAGTTTGTAAGATATTCATCAAGCATAAACTCCTCATTCGAAAGTAAATACTTTAATTTCTTATAGAAAGCATACGGTAAATAATTGAGCAAAGACATAGATAGCATCCCTTTTCAGTATACCTTGCTTCAAAGCCTGTACCTGATCAGTATTCTTCAACAATAACACCTACCTGGGTTCAGTGGGATAATCTATTGAGTAATCAGCCATAAGCTTTTGATTATCCGAAGAAGATCAAGAGCGAATAAGTTAAGGATCGAGCAAGTTCTCTTTCTACTCATTTCTCCAAGATCAAAGATGAGAAAACCTAGAGTATTTTCTGTTGAAATAGGAAGTAGAAATGAAAAACCAAATTGATTCACTGATCCATCGTCAATTTGTACATGTGAAGATAGGAGGATTTCCCTCAACTAACCTACTTGATTTTTTCATTCAGTTGGAGAAATCATATCTAAATCCTAATTTAATCTTATTTAAATTATATCTAAATCTTAACTTAATCCTATCTTCTATCATGCCCCGCAAGATCGAGCTCCTGTAAGGACGTCGATCTTGAACTAAGGACGCTAATCTTGAACCAATGACAATAAATCTGAAGGAAGAAGTAGACGATTCTGCTGGAGTCAAATTCGATAATTTGACTAGATCGGACTATCATGTCCCTGCAAGATCAAGCTCTTGTAAAGGACACGGATCTTGACCCGATGTCAAGGATACCGCTGTGTTATCAACCATGGTGAAGGTCTGACGGCGGTTGACTTCGGCAGAGGAGACGTTGCTACAACTGGGGCGATTGGTAGATCTGAAGGGCAGTGAGAGAAGTACTACGGTCATAGATTTATTATCATTTGACAATGAGAAAGAACTTATTGTACCCTCTCTGTAGAGCATTGAGAGACGATGAGCGGTGGCCCGTACAGGTACTCTCAGCAGAGCGAACAGAGCAACAGAGGCTGCAAGAGGGATGGTACCGACAAGCAGGTGTAGAAGCCATCGTATGTTACAGATGGGATAGGGAAGGTATCGTTGCTTGTTGGAGCTGATCCGACAGTGATGGTGCATGAAAAAGATGGCCTAATGCAGAAGGACGCCTTAGTAGAGGAATGAGAAAGCTGACATGGTCCAGCGGGGGAAGAGAAAGCTGACGCACCAGAAGTCTCTAGGTTTGAATTCACTGATCCATCGTCGATTTATACATGTGAAGATAGGAGGATTTCCTTTAACTAACTTAAGTGATTTCCTCATTCAGTTGAAAAAATCATATCTAAATCCTAATTTAATCTTATTTAAATCATATCTAAATCTTAACTTAATCTTATCTTTTATCACTTTCATTCCTTGATGGATTTTCCATCAGCACCAGTAAAGGGTAAGTAAAAAAATGAGATAGAGACTATAAGCCAAGTTAAAAGGGTAAGTCAAAAGGAGGAAGGAGCAAGGGTAAGTAAACTATTATATGGACTATAAGAGGAGCAAACTATCTTACTAAAAGAGAATGCAATTTCCGGAATGGAATTTCATATAATTTGCTCTTCTTCTCTAATTACCTGCGCTTCGATAGATAGTTCTCAAGTGAAGGTGCTAACGACCTATAACAAAAGACTATAGCTGTTGTGGTGATTTGTTCTAATGTGCTATTCTCCTAGATGTGGGCAATATTTAATTATGAGATATGTGTTCTATTCGCTTAGTTTTCAAAGTCCAACAGATAGGCTAAAAATAGATGAGTTTGCTGAAGGATGGTTATAGGTTCAAGGACGCAAGCTGCCCTTGCTTTTTTATCTAAGTATAGGCCCGGCACTCCCCAACTCAATTCGATATTTCCCCTCTTTCGATCCCAGGCTCCTGCCTTAATTGCCTATGCTCTAGTTGAAGCCTTCTACTCTCTTCTTTCGTTCGTAGATGATGAACTATAAGACTCGCACTGGTAGTAGTAGTCATGAAAATAGAAAAAAGGAACTAAACTAAACAGCAGAAGAATAGGCAGGGAAATCCACTCTTAACTATCAAACTTACCCCCCACACCAACACGAGTAGCCTAAAACAGCTTGTTTCTTTATAAGGCATCCAATGTGCGTAATAGGACATCCAATGCCCAAACCTTTAGATCCATTGAAAAAATCTTTCACAATCATGATTTATTATCCTTTTATTGATTTTCATTCTTTTAACTAACGGTCTTGAACCTCTCGCTTACCGTCCCCTTAGCCTTACACTTATCGTCTTACATGTTTTATCTACTGATCTAGATCCTTACTTTAAAGCCAATGCCCTTGTCTCTTACTCAAAGATTAATACTATTTATTTGGATTTAGAATATGATGTTAAGAGAATCAAACAAGTGCTAACAATACTCTTAACTACTCCCTTTGGAACTAAACTATCAAAAGCAAGACTGAAGCTATATTGACTATCAGATGCAACTAACTCCTATTAGACTCGGACTGAAACACTACCCTAACAGATGGAACTGTCATTCCTTTCTTAAAACTGGATTGCACCTTCTATTCTTCCATTGTTTACTTACTTTCTGTAACTACATAAAGATCTGGATCCTTATCCTTGCTTTACGACTTTGATCCCTCTCCAACATCAATTGTTATAGTATATGAAACAGGACATCTTTCTATAAAGTGGTGTGATGTAGAAGGCTCCAGATATTTATTTGAATCTATACAATTTAGATATCATGACTCAATTTACCTTGTCTTCACTAGCTCTCACTATCTTTCATACGAACTATTACGACGTGAACTCTTGATATCCCTAATCCCTATATCATGAAGTCCTATCCTATGCCTTGGGGTTAGTCTATCTGGCACAATAATTTCTAAGGTCAGGTATTTAGATAATGTTTGATTTTATTGAGGCCTATGTCATATGTCCTAGTACAATTACTCGATCTTTCCCACCCTATTGGAATGATAAGAAGAAAACTCTATTCTTCCCAACCGATGATTTTGTGGGTGTGTATTATAGCTAAGAGCTAAAGTTGTAAGATTATGTGGCCCTTTATTAATCGAATAAGATATATTATGGATTATTTAGATTCTAATAAAAGATATTAGTAAATATTAAATAAAGTCCATATTATATTGGGATATTTTAGGGGATGCCCTTGATGGAAGGAACTCTCTTAATAACTTACCGTAGACCCTCTACTCTCATTTATAAATAGACAGGACCTACTATAAACCCAATGCACGACACAACAAAGAACGACAAAAGGGTGAATAGATCAAGAGATTACAGTTATCCTCTTGATCTAGATCAAGAGATTACGGTTATCATCTTGATCTCCCAAAACCATCAATTAAGGTAGTCATGTGAAAGGATAGGAAGAGAGGAGAAGAGATCTAGATCTATTCTAGTTTCTCTTGTCGATCAATACCTCGATGTTATTTAGATCTTTCGGGCAGTGCTCTTGAAGATCTAATTGGATCTCAATTAGATGGCATCTAAAGGTACACATCGTAAACAGATCTAGTATTATTTGATTTCAATCCTGGCATAATAGTTTTTTTCGCATAATAGTTTGCATGATTATAGTATTTATGCCAACAATTGGTATCAGAGCTTAGATTTTGAGATTAAAAATATTAGATCTATTATTTTTGTTTACGATGCATTGATCTGAATATCTTATTGATCTGTTTTCCTATCTGTTAATTTTAATCATTTGCTTGCAAATGATTCTTGATTGTCGTTGTGTGTTAAAGAAGCAACAATCTTACCACGTTTTTTTTGGATCGCTGCACAGATGTATGCAGGCGAATCGGTGGCCTCCGCTGAGCGGGCGCAAATCTGCGGCGAGGCGGCAGCAAGACTCGCACTCTGCGCATGCCGCGTCTAATCACGTAAATTACGTTTTACCCTTCAACCTGGATAGGATTATTTATATTTTTACCCTTGTGATTTATTAATCCTATAATCTTTAAAAAAATCTGTAATTCATATATATATATATATATATATATATATATTTTGAATTACAGTTTTATCATTATAAAATTAAGAAATTTTGGTTATTTTCTTAATTATAAAAATTGATCAATATATAATCTAATAAAATTTAATCATGATTATATTTTTTATTATTTAATGATTATATTTTATTTTTGATCAATTTATTTAATCAGACTTATGGGCTTCTCCAATTAACTAAAATTAATCAGTTAAAAAAATTATAAATTATTATTTTTTATAGTTTTCTCATATGAATTATTAATTGCATGTGTTAAATCCAATTATTGATTTTTGGATATTTATTCAGTTATTTACATGCAAATATTAGTAATTATGAAATAATATTTATTTTTCACATAAATACATGATTTATGTATTATCGTGATTACAGTTATCATATGAGTTTTTTAGTTTTTTATGTTGATTAAGTGTTTAATTTTCATAATCAAAATTAATCATGCATCACTTTTCTCCATCGTTGATTGGATCATAACTTCATCAATTGATTTTATCATCAATATCTAAGATTCAACAATCTTCCTCTTTTTGATAATGATGACCAATTGATCCTGAAGTTTTAACTAAACTTCCCATATCTATATACCATTTTGAAATAAAACAAGTTAAAATTCAAAAAATTGATAACTTTTAAATTCAAGTCGAAACAATGACTTCACATCATGCATCATAAAATCATGAGTATTGCATGCATAATTTCAAAACATCAAAATACATTATACCATGCATGATTTAAATTTCAAATCATCATCATATCTTCTTCCCCTTTGTCATCAATAAAAAAGAGAAAAGTGCAACTAGCAAGTTTTTGAACCATCTAAGCTAGCAAAAAAAATTTTTTTTTTTTGATATGCAAGTTAGCAAGTTCATGTTTCTTTTTCTCCCTGTTATCATTATCAAAACAAAAAAGAGAAGGGAAGGATTCAATGGTGCAAAAATTTACATCAATGTCATTACATGAAAAATGATATATCAAGTCATGAAAATCAAAAAACCAAGAATCATTTTAACAAATCTTTTCTTTTGTAAATAGCAAAAGGAAGGAATCATAGGAAACGATCTTGATTTAAAAAAACTAAAATATGAAAACTGAGAAATCAAGATAATGATCCAAAAATATATATGAAAAGAGTTCATATGTTTGGAAGATTCAACATGCCTATCTCTCTTATAATTAAATCAAATTGTTCCTTATTTTAATGTTTAGTGAATATATACTAATTGATGTTTTGTATCAATAAAATCTAAAGATATATCATGATTATTAACATTATTTCTAATAAAATAATATCTAATATTAATATGTTTAGTTCTAGAGTATTGAATGAGATTCTTTGTTAAACAAACAACACTAGTATTATCACATTCTATAGAGATGATTTTTAAATAAAGTCCATAGTTTTCTATAAATAAATTATACACAACATAATTTTATTTCTTAAAAGACCAAGAAATAAGTACATGACCTAGGAGTTTACATGTTCTATATGTGCTTTTTCTATCTATTCTACATCCAACAAAGTTAGCGTCAGCATAGGAAATCAATTCAATGTGTTAGCTAGTGAGCTTAAAGAAATATGTTGGATCTCTAGTCATATGCCTCGAGCATCCACTGTCAAGGTACTATCTATTACTCCTAGCTTTTGATTATAGATATATCTACAAGAAATGGAGGTTTGCTTTAGGTACCCATTTAGCTTTAAGACCCTTATGAAAAGATCTACCTATTTTGACTAAAGGCGTTGAGTTTTTTATCGTTCCCTTAGGGACCCAAACTAATTTGTATCAGCTATATTTTTTAAATAAATATTTTTATAAGCATAATCTCCACATCTACCACAAAAATTATAGATTTCTTACTAAACTAAATATTTCTTACTAACTAATTTAAACTCATCATATAAATCATTAAAAACATCAAACAAATCACTTTTAAAGAAGATTCATTTGAATCACATACCTCATTGCTGAAAGCCATTAATGAGTAGTTCACTACTTCATCTTTATTGGTTTATTCTTCGTCTTCGAATACACTCGATTCGTCCCAAGTTACCTTGAGTGCTTTCGTTTTCCTTGGTAGCTTCTCCTTCAATTAGGGACATTCACTTTTGAAGTGTCCTAACTTCTTACATTCATAATAGATCATTGTGTCATTTTTTAGTTTATTTTTATTCTTAGTGTCTTATTTTGCAAGATTTGTTTTATTTTATTATGAATTTTTTAATTTTCTTATTAAGAGTGGCAAGCCATCATCATTACTTGAGCTTTTGCTCG